>JAQQSY010000433.1:0-16578 GCA_028646535.1 Procyon lotor | reverse complement strand
CATCTCAATAGATGCAGAAAAAGCACTTGACAAAATACAACATCCTCCTTCCTTGATTAAAACTCTTCCAGTATAGGGATAGAGGGAACATACCTCAATATCACAAAAGCCATATTATGAAAAGCCCATAGTGAATGCCATTCTCAATGGGTAAGAAGCAAGAGCTTTTCTCCTAAAGTCAGGAACATGAAAGGGATGTCCACTCTCTCCACTACTGTTCAACATAGTACTAGAAGTCTTAACCTTAGCAATCAGACAACAAAAAGAAATAAAAGGCATCTAAATTGGTAAAGAAGAAATCAAAACTCTCATTCTTCACAGATGAGACTCCACCCCAAAGTTGCTAGACCTCATACAGGAATTCAGCAATGTGGCAGTATATAAAATCAATACACAGAAATCAGTTGCATTTCTATACACTAATGAGACAGCAACAAGAGAAATTAAGGAGTCTATCTCACTTACAATTGCACCCAAAACCATAAGATACCTAGTAATAAACTTAACCAAAAAGGCAAAAGATCTGTACTCAGAAAACTATAGAACGGTCATGAAAGAAATTGAGGAAGACACAAAGAAATGGGAAAAGGTTCCCTGCTGATGGATTGGAAGAACAAATACTGTTAAAATGTCTATGCTAACTGGAACAATCCATACATTCAGTACAATCCCTATCAAAATACCATTGTTTTTTTTCAGAGCTGGAATAAATAATCCCAAAATTTTTGTGGAACCAGAAAAGACCCCAAATAGCCAAAGGAATGTTGAAAAAAAAAAAAAAAAAACGAAAGCTGGTAGCATTACAATTCTGGGTTTCAAGCTCTATTACAAAGCTGTAATCAAGACAGTATGGTACTGGCACAAAAATAGACACTTAGATCAAGGTAACAGAATAGAAAACCAAGAAATGGACCCACAACTCTATGGTCAACTAATCTTCAATAAACAGGAATGAAATCCAATGGAAATAAGACAGTCTCTTCAACAAACGGTGTTGGGAAATTTGGACAGCCACATGCAGAAGAACCATTTTCTTACACTGTACACAAAAATAGACTTAAAATGGATGAAAGACCCAAATGTGAGATAGGAATCCATCAACATCCTAGAGGAGAACACAGACAGCAACCTCTGTGATGTCAGCACAGTAATTTTCTGGCTAGACATGTCTCCAAAGGCAAGAATCCATCAAAATCCTAGAGGAGAACACAAACAGCAACCTCTGTGATGTCAGCACAGCAATTTTCTGGCTAGACATGTCTCCAAAGGCAAGGGAAACAAAAGCAAAAATGCACTATTGGGGCTTCATCAAGATAAAAAGCTTTTGCATAGCAAAGGAAATAATTGAGAAAACTACTTTTCTAGTTGAGAAAAAAGACAACTGACAGAATGGGAGAAGATATTTGCAAATGACATAGCAGATAAAGGGCTAGTATCCAAAGTCCATAAAGAACTCATCAAACTAAACACCCAAAGAACAAATAATCCAATCAAGAAATGGACAGAAGACATGAACAGACATTTCTCCAAAGAAGACATACAGATGGCCAACAGACACATGAAAAAATACTCAACATCACTTGGCATCAGGGAAATACAAATCAAAACCACAATGTGATACCACCTCACACCAGTCAGAATGGCTAAAATTAACAAGTCAGGAAATGACAGATGTTGATGAGGATGTGGAGAAAGGGGAACCCTCCTGCCACTTTGGAAAACAGTATGGATGTTCCTCAAAAAGTTGAAAATAGAGCTACCCTAGGACCCAGGTATTATACTATTAGGTATCTACCCCCAAAGATACAACTGTAGTTATCCAAAGGGGCACCTGTACCCCAATGTTTATAGCGGCAATGTCCATAATAGCCAAATTATGGAGAGAGCCCTAATGTTCATCAGCAGATGAATAGATAAGGAAAAGTAGTATATATATATATATATATATATATATACAATGGAATACTACTCAGCCATCAAAAATTTGAAATCTGGCCATTTGCAATGATATGAATGAAGTGGAGGGTATTAGGCTAAGCAAAATAAGTCTATAAGAGAAAGACAATTATCATATGATCTCACTTATACATGGAATTTAAGAAACAAAACAGAGGATCATAGGGGAAGAGAGGGGGAAAATAAGACAAAATCAGAGAGGGAGGCAAAGCATGAGAGACTATTAATCATAGGAAGCAAAGTGATGATTGCTGGAGGGGTAGAGGTTGGGGACATGGCCTAACTCGGTAATGGACATTAAGGAGGGCACGTGATGTAAAGAGCACTGGTTAGTATATAAGACTGATGAATCACTGAATGCTACCTTTGAAACTAATGATACACTGTATGTTAATTAATTAAATTCAAATTAAAAAAAATATGTGTCCTCTGAGATTTGCCAGAATGACCAGAGTTAAGGAAAAAAAAGCCTTGTAAGAGCAGAATATATTTCATGTTGAATAACATTGGTTTTAATAAGCTGCCTGAAGAGGGATGAACACCTTGAATTGAGGGAATTTGCACTAACAATGACAAGCCCAGTCATGCCCATGTGTACACAAGCCCATGTATATCAAGTCCTCCCTCATGACTTCTCCTACAAGGCTCATGGGTAGGCCAAGAAGCAAGCTAGCTCTCTACACAAAAGATGTAGCTGTGTGTGTGTGTGTGTGTGTGTGTGTGTGTGTGTGTGTGTGTGTATGTGTGTCCACGCACATGTCCCTGTCTTGGGAAAAACAACTAGAAATTGGCTTCTACCTCATTTTTACTGTAACTCCTAAATGGGATTGCTTTCCAAAGGGATTAAATCTGCTATCTTAGGAGCAGACAAATGGCCATTAGGTGTCAGAGAATGATTTTTCTAATCATTGACAGGCCTTTTATTGGTGTAGCCAGCAATAACCATGTTGGAAAAACATTACTTACTCATGATCCAAATGCATGCTGCTATCTTGTTAGGCCCAGATGTTCATATTCCTAGATATAATCTTGACACCAGAACCCAAATCAACATTATACTGGAAGACTGAATTCCTCAAATTCAGTCCTTATTATTTCTAATCCATTGGGAAAATGTATATCCTTTACCTCCCCTGTCTCCAATACTTCTGAATTACAAAGAGAACAGTTCAGAAACATTCAAATAGAATGGAATTGGATTTGGAGCAGTGGGATTTTAGGCCTTCCTTAGCAAGACCCAAGGCACCTAAGAATTGCTGACATTTGAAGATCCTTCCACAGGCTGAGCTACAGTGGTGTAACAGAATAATAATTTCAGAAGAACTCAATTGGAAAACATACAAAGAACAATCCAGGGAATAACAATAAGAATGATTAATGAAATGAAAATTGGATCAGATAAACAAGGGTTATAGGATAAAGGTGGTGCCAGAGAAAATCAGTCCTAGGGTTGATTTACTAATTGATTATTAATAATTGTCAGAGTTTGATTTGGAGTTCTTAAACAAATTGCTACAAAGAACTCTTTCTCTCCAGCCTCAGTGATTTTAGGCAAAGTAAGGGCAATTCAAATATAGCTCCGCTGATGCTCTGCTTCAAGAATATGAAAAGCTGCTTTAAATAAAATTGTGGAACATTGTCTATACTGAAAACCAAGTACCAATAAGTGGACTTACACTTGTGATTAGAAACTTTGGTTGGATTTACAGAAGATGTCCTTCATTCTAATGGTGACTGGTTATACACTGAGAGACCAAAAGAGTTTAGAAAGACATCTATTCCTAAAATACGTTCAAGCAGCACCATAATACAAACAAAAAATGTTTAATTTTCCTTTTAGAGTTTATTTCCATCATTTTACCTTTTTATTGACAGAGTTTTGACTGAACCATTTGAATAGTTCATGAAATAGTGAGTAGTTACAATCTAGTAGGCAAAATAATGACATGTATACAGTAAGAATTGTAATTATAAATTAAAATTTCTTTCAAACTGTAGTGGTTTTGATTAGATTACCTAATATACTAAGTGTCAAATTTGCGTAGCTTTTTGGCCACTAAGATATTAATACCCAAGAGTATTCTTTTTTCCAAAAAGAAAATTTGTTTCCATAAATTAACACACATAACAGTGGGATTTTATTTTATTTTTAAAGATTTTATTTATCTATCTATCTATCTATCTATCTATCTATCTATCTATCTATCTATTTATTTAGAGATTGAGAGAGAGAGAGAGAAAGCCCAAGCAGGGGAAGTAGAAGGCAGGAGAGGGAGAAGCAGGCTCTACACAGACAGGGAGCCTGACATGGAGTTTGATTCCAGGACCCTGGGCAAAATGCCAAAGGCAGACACTTAAACGACAGCCACCCAGGTGCCCCAGTGGGGATTTTGGAGTCACAAACTAACAAACAGAAAAGGACCTAGAGGGACATCATGTATGCCAATGTTACTAGAAATGTACAAATTTCATTAAACTATTGACCATGATAATATATAAACACTTCAGGCAACTATTTACTGGCCCAAACCAGCCCAAGGAGATATTGAGGACTGTCACCAAGAATTCAAATCCAACTCAGCACTAGAGAGGGGGTCATGAAGATACACAATGAGCAAGCATCATATCTGAGAAGATTCTCTGCAAGATGACGGGCTATATGGGGACCTTCACTTTATAATTGAATTAGCCTTTGCTGCTCAATTTGTGGCTAGATGGTAATATCAAACTTTGATTTTTGTAAAATTAATTCTTCCTCTGCATGCAGTCTTTTACATAAGAGTTCTATTGTGGTCAGGAGCCCCTCCCTTGCATGAATCCAGGAAAGGCTACTCCATACGTCTGGCCAATTATTTATATTTTGGATATAGCCACCCACAATGTGGTGTTGAAGAGGTCCTTCCTATGATACCAGCAGAAAAGCTTACAAAAACAAAATAAGGGAATTAAAGAAAGCACTAACTACAAACTTCCCCCTTAGGAAATGGGAGAAAAACATCACTGACTAAAAGAGTTATTTTTTTACAGATCTTATACAGTATGCAAGAATGTTTGATCAGTATTAAGAACCAAATTATTTAAAAAAAATCACACTATTTCATTGTAAAATTATATTTAGGATCATGCTCACAATTAGGCAGACTACATAAATAACATCAAATGCTAGCTGCTCATTGCTTCTCTAGATTTGATCTATCAAATGTTAAGGAGTTCTTAAGTACTTCAAATTACGCACCCAATCAAAGTCACAAGAAAATTGACCTGAAAGGCTTTTGTTTTTTTTCCCCCCGTAAAAGCAAAGTTTGTTGTTGTAATTAAAAAAAAAATTATAAATAGGCAGGGATATAGAAAAAGAAAAAAACTATTCAAAATGTGACCCCTCAGAGATGGGCATAGTTAACATTTTTGTTTTCTTCCTCTTTTCAGAACGTGTGCGTGTATGTGTATGTACATGTGTATGTATTTACATTTTGCTGCATAATATATTTTCCCCACAATTTATTATGAACATTTTTTCTGCTACTAAACAAATACCAATTCCAAAATAAGCATGTTTGAAAATCAATAATTATAGGAAGAATACTTTCACAGCAAGCCTTTTTTTTTTTTTAAGATTTTATTTATTTATTTAAGGGAGAGTGAGCAGGGAAGAGTACAAGCAGTGGGAGTGGAAGAGGGAGAGGGAGAAGTTCCCTCAGCAGGGAGCCAACGCAGATGCCACTCTGGATCCAGGACTCTGAGATCATGACCTGAGCCAAGGGCGGACCCTTAACTGACTGAGCCACCCCGTGCCCCACAAGCATGGTTTTGACTCAAAATGAACAATACACGTTAAAAGGCAAGTATCTGAAACCTTACTAGGCAAGTTTCCTTCAGAGTTGTTTTAGTTATGTAATCATTTAAGTGATTTTATTCAGTGTTAGTGAATTAGTTATAGGAGACATACTATAGGTTATAGGCAGCTTGATTTGGTAGACATTATACTAACTTGGGGATCAAAGGCCTGGGATCTAATCAGGGCTCCACTGTACTGATGCAGTGAGTAACACCAGGCAAAGGAATTAACCTAGATGTCTATTTACTATATAAGCCTGTCTAATATTACCAGACTGAGATTCTTTATGTAATGGATAAAATAAATATGGTTTGGTGTGGATAATTTTGCATAATTTAGTTAAGAGATCTAGTTAGATTACTGTCATTTGTGTAAGGAGAGCTGGGATGGCATAGAAATTCTAAAACGTTAAATCTACTTACAAATCTATTCAATAAATCTGTTCCTTGAACCTTAGAAAAAGATTTCCAAAACATATCAGTCACTTAATAAGTCTACCTTTTTCTGTCATTCAAAATTATACAGGACTAGACCAAATGCCTGTATATTTAAATGTAGCTCTTTACAAAAAAAGTAATTGAAAATAAATATTTACGCAAAGATTTTGTAAAAATAATAAAAAAGTCACTAATGATAGTTTATGCCAATTTCTTTATGTGCTAGAAATCTTTTTTCTTTGATTGGCTGTTCAGAAACTAGAATCTCATCTGCTTTAATTACAAATCTAGTTTACAGAAGTCTTCCATTGCTATATTAAAATTTTCTCACAGAAAATTAGAATGTACTAGCCACAACACTCAGATAAGATAAATAAAAGGCATTCAAAATGGTAAGGAAGAAGTAATATTCACTATTTGCAAATGACATGCTACTATATATAGAAAACCCAAGGATTCCATCAAAAATCTGCTAGAACTGATACATGAATTCAGTAAAGTCACAGGATACAAAATTAATATTCATGAATCTGTTGCATTATTATACACTAGTAATCAAGTAGCAGTGAGAAATTGAGAAAATGATCCCATTTCTAATTGTACCAAAAATAACAAGTACATAGGAATAAAGTTAACCAAGGAGGTGAAAACCAATACTCTAAAAACTATAAGCCATTGATGAAAGAAATTGAAGATGACAAAAACAAATGAAAAGATAACTCATGCTAATGGACTGGAAGAACCAATATTGTCAAAATGTCCATACTACCCAAAGCAATCTACAGATTTAATGCAATCCCTATCAATATATCAAAACACTTTTCACAGACTAGAATAAATCCTAAAATTTGTACGCAACTCCAAAAGAGCCCTAATAGCCAAAGCGATCTTGAAAAAGAAGAACAAAGCTGTAGGTGCCACAATCTCAGATTTCAACATATACTACAAAGCTGTAGTAACCAAACAGTATGGTACTGGCCCAAAAATGAACACATAAATCAATGGAAAACAACAGAAAGTCCAGAAATAAACCCGTGTTTAGATGGTCAATTAATTTACAACAAAGGAGGCAGGAACATACAATGGGAGAAAAGACAGTCTCTTCAATAAATGATGCTGGGAAAACTAGAAAGCTATAGGCAAAAGAAGGAAACTGAATCACTTTCTTACACCATACACAAAAATAAACTCAAAATGGATTAAAGACCTAAATGTGAGACCTGAAATGATAAAACTCCTAGAAGAAAACATAGGCAGTAATTTCTTTGACATCAGCCACAGAAATATTTTTCTAAATATGTCTCCTCAGGAAATGGAAACAAAAGCAAAAATAAGCCATTGGGACTACACCAAAATAAAAACCTTTTTCACAGTGAAGGAAATTATCAACAAATTGAAATGGAAACCTGCTGTATGGGAGGAGATATTTGGAAATGATTTATCTGATAAGAGGTAAATGTCTAAGATATATGAAGAATTTCTACAACTCTACACCAAAAAACCCCAAATAATTCTACTAAAAAGTGGGCAGAGGATCTGAATAGACGTTATCCCAAAAAACACATACAGATGGCCAACAGACACATGAAATGATGCTTAACATCACTAATCATCAGGGAAATGCAAATCCAAACCACAAGATACATCACCCTATACCTGTCAGAATGACTATTATTGAAAAGACAAAAAATAACAACTGTTGTTGAGGATGCGAAGGAAAAAAAACCCTCATGAACTGTTGGTGGGAAAGCCACTATGGAAATCAATATGAAGGTTCTTCAAAAAATTAAAAATAGAATTACCATATGAACCCGTAATTCCATTACTTGTTATCTACCCAAAGAGAATGAAAACAGTAGTTTGAAACTATATATGCACTCTTATGTTTACTGCAACATTATTTACAGTAGCTAAGATATGGAAGCAGTCCAAGTGTCCATCAATAGATGAATGGATAAGAAGTGGTATATAGGAGCGCCTGGGTGGCTCAATGGGTTAAAGCCTCTGCCTTCTGCTCAGGTCATGATCTCAGGGTCCTGGGATCAAGCTCCGCATCAGGCTCTCTGCTCAGCCGGGAGCCTGCTTCCCCCTCTCTCTCTGCCTACTTGTGATCTGCCTCCCTCTGTGAAATAAATAAAATCTTTAAAAAAAAGAAAAAGAAGTATATATATATATAAAAGAAGTATATATATATATGTATATATATATATATATATGCAATGGAATATTACTCATACAAAAAAGAATGAGTTTCTGCCATTTGGAACAATATGGATGGACCTAAGGTATAATGTTAAGTGAAATAAGTCAGAGAAAGACAAATACCAATAATCTCATTCAAATATATAATTTAGGAAACAAATGAACAAAGAACCTAGACAAATATAGACAATAAATTGGTGGTTACCAGAGGGGAGGTAGGTAGGGAGATGGACATAACAGATAAAGGGGATTAAGAGTACACTATCTTGATGAGTACTGAGTAGTGTATAGAATTGTTTAATCATTTAACTGTTCACATGAAACTAATAATATTGTATGTTAATTATACCTCAATAAAAAGAAAGACAGGAAGGAAAGGAAAGAAAAAGTAAGAAAAAAAGGAAGAAAGAAAGAAATTTGGGGTGAAATAATAAAAGATAGCTTTTTTAGGCACGGAAATGAGAAATTACCAAGGAAGAAGAATTTGCTAGGATAGTCCCATCTATCAAAGTTTTGACAATATAAAATTGTGAGAACTCTCAAGATACACAGTCTGTATTTCTTCCAGCAGCAGCACATAGAGCCCCCTAAATATGGAGAAATTTTCATCTCTTTTTCAGGAGATTTATTTAGTAACTTAAACTCATTGCTTACAGAAAATTATCCCAAACAAAATTAAGTCCCTTGTAATTTAGTTTAAAACCATTTTATCTTGTCCTATACATGTCAGATTTTAACAATGGCGCCAGCCATCCTTACTGAATAAAGTATATTTAAAGACAGGCATGGGGGTGTCTGGGTGGCTCAGCTGGTTAAGCATCTACCTTTGGCTCAGGTCATGATCCTGGGGCCCTGTGTCAGGCACCTTGCTCAGTGGGTTGTCTGCCTCCACTCTAAATTTGCTTCTCCCCACTGCTAATGCTCTCACAGTCTCCCTGTCCCTTGAATAAAATAAAAAAAAAAAACACCTTAAAAAAAAAAAAAAGACAGACTGGCATGAAATGACTATTGGAACCTTTCCCATCAAGTTGTATGGTTCTAGCATAATTCACCTCTCAGTGCCAGTTTTCATTTCCAGTCCTTTAATTATCTTCTGGATCATCTCTAAAGCACTTCCATTGTCTTTTGTGAATCAGTTTTGCTTCACTAAGTCCCCAAAGGCTAAGAAGCATGTCAGGATTTATGTTTAGTTGTCAAAGCATTTTATGTCTCTTGATCTGTGTTTCTCTGAAAACTAGTCACAAGGACAAAGCAAAGAGGAAGCTTTCAGAGATACAGCTTTGTTTTTGTTTGTTTTGTTTTGTTTTGGGTATTATAAGATTACAATAGCTTTGCTAATGAGCCAGAGATTCTTTATCTAATAGCATAGTTCAAATTTAACTAAAAACATGTATAAAACTTTGGTTACACTAAACTCCACAAATTCTAGATGGCCAGGTTTTTCACTTAGCTGAGAGTTTCTTCCTTTAAGAACCTTAACTTCGTTAATTACCATTTGGGTGAAAAACTTCCAAAAATATATGACACTTTCCTTCCTTTTACAGATTCTACCCAGAATATATTTTGACATTTTTATTTGATAATGTAATTCTACTCAATATATATTTATTGAGCACCTATGAAAACAATATGCTAGGAGATATGATGGAGACAAAGTGTGATCTTAAGATCTACTTATGAGTTGCAATCTAGTAGGAGAGATAAATAAGCATGGAAATTACTCTAATACACATTAGTAAGTGATAAATAGAATTAAGTAACTGGACATAGATGTTAAGGGAATTTCAGAGGGAAAAGAATTTCATAGACATCTCTTTAGGCTAAGATTCAAGGTGATAGAAATACTTTCCTTCAAAGTGACAAATACATCTAAAATCTGAAACAGGAAGTAAGGGAACAGTTAGAAATTCAGTTTGTTTGCCATATAATGTTCTAAAATAGTGGTTAATTGGTATAGATGATCTTTGGCCAGAATAAGTGGTGATTTGAAATACAGCTAAAGAGTTTATAATTTTTTGCAGATAGAAGGAAATCATTGTAAATGAGATTAACAGAGCTGAATTTCAGTAAGACTGAATTGGTACCCATGAATAAAATTGATTCAAAAGTAGAAAAACACTTACGAAATCTTAAGGAATACTTTAGAAGAAAATTAGTGAGAAATTCATTTTAATAAAATTAATTGATATAGGAAAGGACAGACAGTTTTAGGAGAATTATATAGTAAAATTTGACAGATAAGAGATGGAGAGAAGAGTCAGAGGTGATTCCAGGGGTTGTTAAAGTATGGGTGATAGAAAGATGATGGTGCATTTATAGAAATAGAAAACCCAAGGATGAGAAACATTCATCAGAATGGTAACAGTCAAACCTAGATAGTAAAATGAGAGATGTGGCTAGATAATTAATGGAGTAAATATATATTACTCATAAAATTAATAAAATGAGGATATAGGGTATCAGCTTGAGAGGACATAATTGAAAAAAAATTAAACTGTGATTTAGTTTTAGGAAACATAATCCTTGTCTACAATTAAAAAAAAATTATAAGGCATGTGGAAAAGCAATAAAATGGAGCCCACAATCAAGAAAGTGAAAGCAGGGTGCCTGCGTGTCTCAGTCGTTAAGCGGCTGCCTTTGGCCCAGGTCAGATCCCAGGAGTGTGGGATCCAGCCCCGCATCGGGCTCTCTGCTCTGCAGGAAGCCTGCTTCTCCTGCTACCATTCCCTCTGCTTGTGTTCCCTCTCTCACTGTGTTTTTCTCTGTCAAATAAATAAAATCTTAAAAAAAAAAAAAGTGAAAGCAACAACGGAGATGAACCACAGATGACAGAAATAGTAGAAGTGGTACTCAAGGACTTTAAAATAGCTGATATAAATTGTCCAAGGTTTTACCAAAAAAATAAAACAAAATAAGTGAACACATGGAAAATCTCAAAGACATGGAAACTATAAAAAAGTACCAAGATATTTTAGAACTATAAAGATATAATATAGGAAATAAAAATACATTAAATGTGATTACTATCAGAATTAACATGGCATAAGAAAGGATCAATGAAATTGAAGGTAGGTTAGTAGACATTATCCAAAATGAAGCCCAACAGTAAAGAAAATAACTGACAAAAAGTGAATATTGGTGACCTATGGGACAGTATCAAATAGTCTAAAATATGTGTATTCAAAATTCCATAAATACAGAAAGGAGAGAAAAGACCCCAAGAGTATTTGAAGAAATAAAAGCCAATTATTTTTTTAATATATAATAAACATACATTCAAATTCAAAAAACTTAGAAAATCTCAAAAAGGATAAATTAATAGACAATCAAACCAAGGCATATCATAAACTGTATAAACCAAAAGCTACAGACAATCCTAAAAGCAATCAAAGAAAAAAATGATGTATGATATCAGTGCAACCACAATAACTATGAGGACTCACTTTTTGATAGAAACAATGTGATACAGGACATAATGGAATGGTATTTTTAAAGTGCTAAGAAAAAAAATCCAGAATCCTATATACAGCAAAAAATAATTCTTCAAAACCAAAGGTGAAATAAAGACATTTTCAGATAAACAAAAAAAGAATATTTGCTGTCATGTCAGTACAACTGTACCACAAGAAATAGTAAAAGAAGGTTTCAGGCCTAAGAGAAATGATGCCAGTTGGAAACCTCAAGTTTGAAAGGACTGAAGTTGAAGGATTAAAAATGGTCAAGAAAGGTGTATGTGTGTGTGTGTATTTTAAATTTTCCTAACTTTTTTGAAAGACATTTGACTGAAGCAGAATCAACAGCAAATACTGTGATATCCATAATATATTTAGTGAGACATGAAAAAACAGTTTTAAAATCAATGAGCTAAGCATAGTAAACACAACATCAATAGAAGAAAAAATAATAGTATAAATTATTTATATGACAACAAAGAGAAAATCCTTAAAGCTAGGGTGGTTCTTGGGGTGCCTGGGTTGCTCAGTGGGTTAAAGCTTCTGCCTTTGGCCCGGGTCATGATCTCAGGGTCCTGGGATCAAGCCCCTCATCAGGCTCTCAGCTTAGCGGGGAGCCTGCTTCCCTGCTCTCTCTCTGCCTGCCTCTCTGCCTACTTGTGATCTCTCTCTCTCTCTCTCTGTGTCAAATAAATAAATTAATTAATTAAAAAAAAAACTAGGTTGGTTCTTGAAAAGATTATTAAAATTGATGTACCCTAAAAACACTGATAAGGAAAAAACATACATACAAATATCAGTAATAAAACAGGGAATGTGACCATAAACTCTACAATAATTAGAAAGATTGTAAGGAACTATTGTGAAAAAAATTAAGCCCACCAACCTGATGATATAGATAAAATATACAAATTCTTTGAAAACATATCTTACTAAACTGATGAAACCTGGTAAAGAAACTGATTTTTAAAATAAAAACACCCCATATCCCACCAATCTTACTATCAGTTTTACTCAAACTCTTTCAGAAATTAAGAGAAGACTTCCCAACTTATGACACCAACATAACCCTGATATCAAATCATGACCACCATACAAAAAAACCCCAAACAAACCAAAACTCAGAAACAACTATAAACTAGGGGTGCCTGGGTGGCTCAGTGGGTTAAGCCTCTGCCTTTGGCTCAGGTCATGATCTGAGGGTCCTGGGATTGAGCCCCACCTTGGGTTCTCTGCTCAGCAGGGAGCCTGCTTTCCCCTCTCTCTGCCTGCCTCTCTGCCTACTTGTGACCTCTTTCTGTCAAATAAATAAATAAATAAATAAATAAATAAATAAATAAATAAATAATCAATCTATCTTAAAAAAAAAAAAAAACAACTATAAACTAAAAACCCTCCTGAACATAGACACAAAATTCCTTATCCAAATATTAGCAAATTTAATTCAGCAATCTATAAATAAGAAAATATATAATGACTAACTAAGGATTATTCTGGGAATGTATGTTTGGTTTATTATTCACCACATAACAGAATAAAGAAAAATCATGTGGTCATCACAATAATTAGAGAAAAATCACTTGACTTTACTCAACACCCATTTAAGACTAACAAAAACTCAGGGCAAATTAGAAAAAATTCTCCAGTTTGATAAAAGTATCTAAAAAAATCTAGACCTAATTTAACTTAATGCTAAAACACTGAATGTAGTCTGTTCTTACCATTTCTATTCAACATTTTACTGAAGGGCCTAGCCAATGTAATTAGGCAAGGAGAGGTGACAGACTATAAAGATTGAGGGAAAAAGAAGTAAAACTTAATTTTTAGAACACATGAATATCTATATAGAAAATCTAAAGGATTCTACAAAAAAATTCTGCTAAATCTAATAAGTAAATTCAGCAGGGTCTCAGGTGAATATAAAAAAAAAAAATCATTGTATTTCTACATGCCAGCAACAAAGAATTAGAAAGTGAAATTTAAAAATTATGCCATTTATAATGACATCAAAAATACATGATACTTGAGAATAAATTTTTAAAAAGAAATCAAAGATCTTGCATTTGAAAACCATAAATGCATTGCTGAGAGAAATTTTTAAATATTGATATAGAGAGATATATCATGTTTATTAAATGGAAGATTCAATACTTAGAGATGTTAATTTTCTTTAAGTTTGTTTATAAATTCATTGACTGAAATTGATCTATAAATCAATGGCAGTCTAAGTTTCATCACACTTTGTTACTTTTGGTAAAAATCGACAATCTGACAGTAAAATCTATACGGAAATATAAAGGATCCAGAATGACTAAAGGATCTTTAAAAGAAAGAACATAGCTGGAGGATGCATACTCTTACCTTTAAGACTTCCATACAGCTACAGTAAGTAATAATACAATGTAGAATGTATATAAAGATAAATAGATTAATGAAATATAATAGAGTCCAGAAATAGATCCACTCATTTTGGTCAAAAAATTTATTAAAATATGCTAATTCAATTCAATGTGAAAAGGAAAATGTTTTCAACCAAAAGCCTGGGTCAATCATATACTAATTAGAAAAAAATTGACCATGACCCTCCTTCTTACAATAAAAATAAGTCAAGATGGTTTGCAGATCCTAATGTCACAGCTAAAGCTACGAAGTTTCTAGAAGGAAAAAAGGGCTTTTTGTGACCTTGGGATAGGCAGTGGGCTGAATGGTAGCCCCCAAAAGTTATGGCAACATCCTAATAGCTTGAACCTGTGTATATGACCTTGTATGGAAAATTATGTGATTAAGAATCTTAACAGGGGGAGCTTAGCCTGGATTACACAGGTGGGCAGGAAAGGCAATTACCTCTATCTTTATAAGAGAGAAGAAGAGAGAATTTTGAGACAGGAAATGAGGTGGCAATGTGACTCAAAAGTAGAGATTGGAACAATTGGAAAAAGGAACTTCTGGAAGCTGCAAGGGACAAGAAAGGTGTTCCCTAGAGTCTCTGGATACATTGTTACCCTGCCAATATCTTGATTCCCAACTTCTGGCATGTAGAACTGTGAGACAACACATTTCTGTTGTCTTAAGCTATCATATTTATAGAAATGTGTTACAGAAGCCACAGGAAACTGGTATAGGGTAAAGATTTAAAATCTTTTTAAAAAAGATTTATTATTTATTTATTTATTTGAGAGAGTGAGCGAGCACAGAAGGGTAAAGGCAGAGGGAGAGGGAGAGGGACTCTCAAGCCGACTCCCGGCTGAGTGTGGAGCCAGCTGTGGGGCTTGATCTCATGACCCTGAGATCATGATCTGAGCAGAAACCAAGAGTGGGATATTTAACCTACTGAGCCATCCAGGCACCCCTAGGGTAAAGATTTCTTAAACAATATGCAAAAAGCAACAATGATGAGAGCAAAAAATGAAAAAATCTGAACATCTAAATTACAAATATTTGCTCTTCAAAAAATACCTCATAAGAAATGAAGCCAAAGAATGAGAGAAAATATTCTTAACACATGTATCCAAAAAAAGACTTGGCTCTGAAACATGTAAAGAATTCCTACAAACCAATAATAAAAAGACAACCTAATTAAAATATGGGCAAATGACTTGGACAGATACATCACAAAATATGTTTTATAAATGGACAGTAAGCACATGAAAAGATTTTTCATATTCAAGAGATAAAAATTTAAACCGTAATAACAGTATAATACCTACTGGAATGGTAAAATTAAAAACAAACAAAAAAAACCTAGTAGGGCGCCTGGGTGGCTCAGTCAGTTGTGTGTACTTCTGGCTCAGGTCATGATCCCAGGATCCTGGGATCAGTTCCCACATCGGGCACCTTCCTCAGCAGGTAGCCTGCTTCTCCCTCTCTCTCTGCTGCCACTCTCCCTGCTTGTGCAGGGAGATTAATAATAAAATAATAATAAATTATTTTTAATTATTTAAATAATATTTAATAATTATTTGTATATTTATTAATTAAATATTATTTAATATTTTGTACAAAATATATTTGTATATTTATTAATTAAATATTATTTAATATTTAAATAATAATTAAATAATATTCAAATAATATTTAAATAATTTTTAATTATTTAAATAATAAAATAATAATAAATAATAAATAATAATAAATTAATAATAAAAATAACATCTAAAAAAAACTAGTAATGCTAAATATTTGAGATGAGGAACTCTCAAATCTTATTGGTGATATAACCCTCTTAGAAAACTTTCAGCAGTTTTAAAAATAAAGTTAAGCATAAACACAATTTATGATATAACAATCTTACTACATATTTATCCAGAAGAAATGAAGACATAGATAAAAAAATGTTTTCTTAATAATAGCAAAACTTGGAAACAATCCAATATTCATCGATACAACAAATTTAAATTTTTAGTATATTCATTCCCCTGCAACAAAACATGGATAAATATTTAGGACAGTATGTGTGGTGAAAGCAGCCAGACACAAACAAATACATAGTATAATTTCATTAATATGAAGAATAGGCATTAAAGAACAGGCAAAGCTATTGAAAAATGGGCAAAACTAACCTGTGGGCTAGTATCCAAAATCTATTGAAATCTATCCAAAAACTATTGAAATAGATACTATTTCAAATACTATTGTCTCTGCAAGGAAGTGGGAAGACTAAAATGGAAAGCAGTGATGGAAGTTTCTGTTGTGGTAC
>JAQQSY010000432.1:0-16659 GCA_028646535.1 Procyon lotor | reverse complement strand
ATAGTAAATATCCATTATCCCTTAGCACATTAGAAATACACTTCAGTTTGGAATATAATGTGAAATTTTAAGTATAGTTTGAAATATAATTGAAAGTATAAACTAAAATTTTAAACTGGAATTAATAAAGAATCATCATGAATTTAATGTAGTTCTTACAAACTGTAATTAGATAACTAGCATGCGTGTTTATTTTACTGAAAAAAATAAGCCTCCCTATATAGGTATAACCTTGATAATAGAAATTAGATAGATAATATAATAACAATTACCTAAAGTTTAAAGTTATAAGCTTAAAATACTATTTGCTTGAGCCTAATGAGTATAATTATTGGTGTTATCATTAATGCAGCTTTATGTCACACATTTTGGTTTATTCAATTTTTAAGTGCAGATTACATGTCAAAAATTGCCATTATACTAAACTTCTCAAAAGTCCAAGTACAGCAATATGTGTTTATCCAGAATAAATAAGATTTCTAAAGTCAAGGAGAAAAACAAATACCAGATGATTTCACTTAGATGTGGAATCTAAAAAACAAAGCAAACAACGCAGAAACAGACCCATAAATAGAAAACAAACTGATGTTTGCTAGATTATGGAGTGTGAGGGGAATAAACAAAATGGGTGAAAGAGAGTGGGAGGTACAGGATTCCAATTATGGAATGAATAAGTCATGGGGATAAAAGGTACAGAATAAGGAATATGGTATTGTAATAGCACGGTATAGTGACAGATGATAGCTACACTTGTGAGCATAGCATAGAACTGTCAAATCACTATGCTGTACACTTGAAACTAATGTAACATTGTATGTCAACTATACTTCCATTAAAAAAAGTTTCCAAAATCAGATATTAGATATCAGATCTTAGCATTCTTAGTTGTAAATGTCCACAACACAATATTATCATAACTGGGATTTTAATTTGGTGACTTATTCAGTGTTTCTTATACTAGGCATTAACAACGATCAGTTACAAGGTCTATCTAATTCTTTAGCAGTATTAACCTATTATCAAAGCATAACTGTGAACTGGAATATAGGGATTTAATCAAAGGGAAAATGCTTTTACGAGCTCTAACATGATGCTAGAAGTACAAATAAATTCAACAGGATTTAATTCACAAAACAGAATCGCAAAGACTTACAGAAACAAACTTCTTTCTTCAATTAGCTAAAAATTAATACCTAGGAAGGACAGTGGCCTACCTCCTATGGTTTCCTTATAGTATCAGAGTCCTGATTACATCAGGCATTTTCAGCCTGACTTTTCATTCACAAATTCCCCAAAGTAAAAGGAGGTCATGTAAAAACACCTTTCTTCATAGATTTAGCTCAGCATGCATTTTTCTAATGAGTTTAGCCATCATTTCAGCTAATTGAAATTGTATAGCCTAAACAATTGAGTTTACTGGCACCTATTTTGTTTATATATTATATTCTATAAATTGACACAAATAAAAAAATATAGAATTACATTTATTAACTCTAAAAATTTAATAATACTATAAATATACAATCAAGTAATTATAATCAAGTCATCATACAATCAAGTAATCAAAAAATGAATGAACATTATGGTAAATAATTTTAAAATAATAAGCAAGAAAAAAATCTGGTCGTGGTCATATCAAAGGGAAAAAAGAACAAATCTTGACAAAATTTTCTGTATACTAATATACCTACAAGTAAGTCACTTATAAACTCACTAGACTAGCAAAATTTCATTGTCATGTTTACATTTACCTTCCCCATCTTTTACTTTTCCTATTTCCACTTCTCCACTCCCATTAACATTAGACAAATATCTATCTGCCTCAAATGATTTTTGACAAAGTCCATTCCTAAGCCCAACATCTCTTAAAAAATTAAAAAAGGAAAGAAAGGAAAGAAAAGAAAAGAGGAGAAAAGAAAAGGAAAAGAAAAAAAGAAAAGATTCTGAAGCTATTGAATAGATTTCATTTCTTTTAGACTTCTATTTGAGTCTTATTAATTTTGACTCTTCTCTTCTAAGAGCACCTTAGTCATCCACTAAAAGGACCTGGCTGATGCTTCAATAAAATGCATAAAAGTTCATTGTTACTTTGATCTCCAGGCAAAGAATCTTGATATCCTGGGACACATTGGTGATAGCTTTCCTTATGTAATTCTGATGAACTGCATCAAAGTTCCATTCAGTTTTGGTTGCCTCAGTAGCAGAGAAATGTAGACAGATTGGAAGGAGTTCAGAGAAAAATCTCAAAATGACTAAGGAAATCAAGTGGCATTATAAACAGATTTGATTAAAAGGGGAAAAAAAAGGATAATAGCTTGGTCCGATGATAACTAAAAAGTTACATGAAAATATCCAGAAACTTGATTTAAGAAAAGAATTAGATAATTTAGTACCAAGATAAATAGTATAAATAGAGATAAATCTAAAATTTTAATAAGTGATTTTAGATTTTAATAGCAAGGTCTGAGAAGATGCTCAGCCTTAAAAATATGTACAAAACATGCACACATTTTCCTAAACAAGAAAATATTGACCCAAGAAACAGTTATTATGTTGAAATGCATTCAATCAATAATTATTCCCAACTGATTTTTAACAGTAAAAAGCAAGTGACAGAAATTAAATTATTTACATAAAGATAGTAAATTGAGTAAAGCCAGTATACTTACAATAATGCTCTTAATGTACCAAGCAGTATACTAAGGGCTTTATATACACTGAATAACTATTCTGTGTACTGATGATGATGATGATGACGACAACGATGATGATTCCTACTTTACTATTGATGGAACCAAGTAAATTAGGAGGAAGGATAACATGCCAGGGTCACACTGCTTGTTAATGGAAGACTCAGCTACTGTAGTTTCCAGTGTCTATGCTTGCTTTCTGTGGCTCTGCAGCATCTCTGAATGCCTGTACCTACCTAAATGCATCATCTACATCAGCTCACTTTTCAAAGCAAGTATTCTCACACCTGAATATCAAGGCAGCAGGGTGCTGCAGATCTATGCCGTACAACACTGAAGGCAATAGCCACATGTGGTTATTAAGTGTTTGAAATGTTTATTTCATATTGAGATGTACTGTAAATGTAAAATACATAATGATCAAAGATTTAGAAAAAAATACAATATATCTCAGTATTTGATACTGTTATATGTTAAATGAAAAGTTTTGGATATATTGGGTTCAGTGAAATATATTATTAATACTAATTGCATCTGTTCTATTTTTTTAATGTGGCTATAGAAAATTTTACATATCTGTGTGATTCACCTGTGTGACTATTATATTTCCATTGGACAGCACTCCATGCATAAATTCCATGGTCTGTGTTATTTCAAGTGTCTATAATTCTGCGCAAGTGTTGTAAAATAGGTTTTGGAAAACCTTTCAAATCAGGATTTTAATTATTATGACTGATTCTGTTCATAAATTTGAAGAAAAAATGACTTAATAAATGAATATCTATTTTCATTATCATTGCATTTCTTTTGTTAGTGTTCAGTATATCACTATCGAAACTAAGTGAATTTTCTTTTAAAAAGGGCATGCTTTGAAATTTCATGTTCTAATATGTAACAAGTTTTTTTATTTGCTATGCTAATTTTTGACCTAACAATTAAAATAAAATGTAAAATGAGTGTAATCCAAGAAAGCAGTTTAGAAATAAAGTTAAAAAGCACAGAAAAAGCATAGTTAGGGTCTTCATATAGCCTTGAATTTCTCCCACCTATTTTTATACTGATATTTACAATTGGAAAATGTCTCAAACTTTAAATCTGCAATATTTTAATATAATAACTTTACTCTGCAATGGCCAGTATTTGAAATACCAAAGGATAATAGAAAATTGAACTTGTTAACCTAAAAACCATATCTAAACTTCATTAATTCTGGAAAACTGTGCATAAGGTTGAATCTGTTTGTATTTGTCAGTGAATCTGAAAGATTTAAGGTGATGAATTTAAACATGTTGTTTTGTTTCTAATCAACATACTATTTTACTTATCCTTAACTCTAAAATGCATCCTAATGTACCTTCAAAACAGCCTAGAATGCATATTAAGTACTAGGCTCATGTTTACAAGTAAATCCCAATTTAAATTGGTATTTATGAGCCTTGAATAATATAGTAATTGAGTTCTGTTTAATTTTTAAAGTCATAATTTTCTATTAAGTATTTTCTCATATGGGGATATTTTAATCATGAAAACTAAAACAATTATTTTTTATTACAATGTTAAAGGAAAATAAGAACCCAAGCTTAAACATAATGAAAATGAGTACTATCAATAAATTACGTAGCATGCTCTCTTTTCACTCATTCCACATATTAAATCAAAATTTATTCACGTCTAGCTATTCACCTTACAAAAGAAAATAAATCAAATATCATCAAAGTGACATAATGTTTTGATGAAGATGACAGATGACATCTGATTCATTGTCGTTTATATCTAAGAAGGGCACCCTAACTGTCAGTTATCTTTCATTTATGAGATATAATAATTTTCCATGGTTGCACTACGAAAAAAAAGAAAAGGGAATATTTATTTGTTAGTAAAATTACATTAAGGTTTTCTTTAACGTCGGCTAGATTTAAATTTAGTCAATACTTGAAATATGTGCTTTATTAGTTTGCCTTGATATGTAAAGTGAAATATAATAGAATTTTGGATTAAGTGTCAGAAACAGTATTACTTACATATTTTTTAAACCTTAATTAAAAATTGGAAATACCTTTGATGGTAAGGGTATGAGGGGGACATGGGTGAAGAGGAGTAGGAGATACAGGCTTCTATTTCTGGGATGATAATTTCCAACTACCTGAGAAGTTTTGGACTAGGGTTCAGTCTTTAAGAGGTTTTAAAAAACAGGAAACATCCATGGGCAATTGTAACACATTAAATTTTATCTTTAACCGCAATGACATTTGTTGACAAGCGCTTTAATATAGAAGTTCTCCTTCTCTCTCTCTTTTTTCTCTTCATTATCAATGTGTTTGTTGGTGACCTTGGGTTACTGCCTCACAACATATTCTAAGGTCTGATTTTTTGTATAAAATATCTTCATGGTATTCTTATTATTTCATTTTATATTTCCTTAAAAATGCTTGTTGAATCTAGATACTTGTTCAGAATCAGGTTTGAGATTTGGGACAAGAATACTTCTATATATATTGTTTTGTTATAAAAGTTTATCCCAAACTCTCTTTACTTCCTGTGTTTAAATAATTCAGATATCCAAAAGAAGTTAATGTCCTAGTGATACTGGAATATCCTTTTAATATAAGTAAAAACACTCTAAATACTATTTGCATCCTCTTATTGAAATATGTACCATCAAGAACCCGACAAATAGGGGCGCCTGGGTGGCTCAGTGGGTTAAGCCTCTGCCTTTGGCTCAGGTCATGATCTCAGGGTCCTGGGATCAAGCCCAGGCTCTCTGCTCAGCGGGGAGCCTGCTTCCTCCTTTCTCTCTACCTGCCTCTCTGCCTACTTGTGATCTCTCTCTCTCTGTTAAATAAATAAATAAAATCTTAAAAAAAAAAAAAAGAATCCCACAATAGGTGTACTTTTACCTTTCTAAGATATGAAAGGCATTGATTACTTTAAGCCAAGTTATTGCGATACAGTTTGTGATGTAGTTTCTGATAGTAGTTTGCGTGGTAGTTCCTGGCAAATAGAGATCAGAGAAGAAAAAAATGTATGGGAATAGACCACAAGTGGTATTTGATTAAAATACCTAGAAGCCCAGTATATTTACTTATATATTTGCTATGTTATTGTAATATTCATTTCATTGAACATCTCTACCATGTTCCAGAGACAGTTCTGTGTGTATAGGATACACACAGTAAACACAATGATAAAAACCCCTAATGCTATTGAGTTAGACAATACATATATATTTAAGTGTAATCAGCAGGTTATTCTAAATACTCTTCATTTATGTCTATAACTCTATTTCTGAACAATACAGAAAATATTCATTTCTTAATTTAGGCTCTTTTATTCTTCTCAACCCTAACAGAGACACCAAGAATTGTATGTAGAAAAAAAGTGGACCAATGAGACAAAAATCCTTTTTAGTCCCTTTGGTCAGAAAGAAGCTCTTATGGATGCCTGGGTGATTCAGTCGGCTAAGCATCTGCCTTCAGCTCAGGTCATGATCTCAGGGTCCTGGGATCGAGCCCCAGAGAGCCTGCTTCTCCCATTCTTCCCTACTTGTGCTCTCTCTCGCAATTTCTCTCTCTCTCTCAAATAAGTGTTGTTTTGTTTTGTTTTGTTTTAAGATTTTATTTATTTATTGGCAGAGAGAGAGATCACAAGTAGGCAGAGAGACAGGCAGAGGGAGAGGAGAAAGCAAACTCCCTGCTGAGCAGAAAGCCCGATGTGGGGCTTGATCCCAGGACCTGAGATCACGACCTGAGCAAAGGCAGAGGCTTTAACCCACTGAGCCACCCAGGAGCCCCTCTCTCAAATAAGTTAATAAAATCTTTAAAAAAAAAAAAGAAAGAAAGATGCTTTTAGTAACTGGAAATATTATTCCCATAGCATTGGTCTCCCAACTAGAAGATTAGCTAATTTTAAGTAATTATTCAAGTTTTCAAAGTGTATTAGTCTGGACAAAATTTTAGCATACTGTTATATTCTGAAACACTTTCAATCTACAAATTTTTCCTAATGCTCTTATGAATGAAATGCAATAGAGTCTATTAGAGGGTGCAGATGATAGATGTATTGAAATTGAATATGTTATGGACTTTCTTGTTTGGTGAATAATTTATATTTCAATTTTTAACTAAATTTTAATGGCTTGGAACCATCTTGCCTGAGGCTTCATGATATATTGATTTAATATATTTGACTTTCACCTTTAGACGTTTGGGTTTAATCTGGCTTTGACCTCAAATTGAATGAATTTAATGGCTTCAATTTAGTCCATTTGTCCACATCACTGGACTACAAATTTCTGGTAATAACATAAACTTGGAAGCCTTTGCTTAGGAGAACTGTGGGATTTGTACAGGGCTGCTAAACAGCAGGTTAATATTTGGCCTAGTCACTTGGCTGCCAACAGTACTATTAATTTTTTATTTTCATTAACATAATTTTACACAAAATTTACTATGAAAAAGAGAAAATCTGTTTCAGTGAAAAAATACTACTCAAAAAGTCTAATGAAAGGAAGATTAGGATTAGCCTGTCCACATAGAGTAAGAAAATTATAATCTTACAAATACTCAGACACAAAATGAGTCCAGGATAAATTTGCATATAACTGAGATACCTGGATTTTGTTTACATTATCTGGATAATTTCTTTGTTCTCTTGAAGAAATTACAGTTTGGCCAACTGATCTTGAATATACTTTCACATACTTGTTTATAATCATAGAGGTACTACTCAAAATTATGTTTCATCTTTCTTCCCTATGCAACATCTCATTATAAACGAGTACAGAGAATATACATCTCATTTGCAAAACACCCCTCCATATTAAAAGGCAAAATGTGGCTTCTATCCTAGCAAAAAAAAAATGTTTTGCATGTTTCAAAATCTGGACTTTATGACAAAAGGTTCTTATTTATTACTATTTTTTTATCTAGAGCCATAAGGAGAAAGAAAAATTCTCTAGAAGTTAACAAAAATGGAGATTTCTTGGCAGGAAAACTTCAAAACTCATTCTATCAGGCCAGCACTACCTTGATTCCAAAACCAGACAAAGACCCCACTAAAAAGGAGAATTATAGGCCGAAATCTCTGATGAACATGGATGTAAAATTTTTCAACAAGATAGTAGCAAATCAAATCTAACAGTACATTAGAAGAATTATTCACCATGATCAAGTAGGATCTATTCCTGGGCTTCAAGTGTGCCCCAATAGTCACAAATCAATCAATATGATACACATTATTAATAGAAGAAAGGGTGAGAACCATATGATCCTCTCAACAAATGAACAAAAAATACTGACAAAGTACAGCATTCATTCATGATAAAAACCCTCAACAAAATAGGGATAGAGCGGAAAATACTTCAACATCATAAATGCCATCTACGAAGGACCCACAGCTAATGTCATCTTCCATGGGGAAGAACTGAGAGCTTTCCTCTATGGTCAGGAACAAGATAGGGATGTCCTCTCTCAACATTGTTATTAAACATAGTAGTGGAAGTCCTACCCTAAGCAATCAAACAACAAAAAAGAAATAAAATGCATCAAATCAGCAAGGAAGAAGTCAAACTTCCACTATTTGCAGATAACAAATCTGCTGCATTTCTATTCAGCAATAATGAAGCAGCAGAAAGAGAAATCAAGGAATCAATCCTATTTACGGCTGCACCAAAAACCATAAAATACATGGGAATAAACCTAACCAAAGAGGTAAAAGATCTCTCCTCTGAAAACAATAGAATACTTTATGAAAGAAACTGAAGATGACATAAAGAAATGGAAAAGCATTCCATGCTCCTGAGTTAGAAGAACAAATATTGTTAAAATGTCTATACTGCCCAAAGCAATCTACACATTTCATGCAATCCCTATTAAAATACTACCATCAGTTTTCACAGAGCTAGAACAAACACTCCTAAAATTTGTATGAAACTACAAAAGAAAAAGAAAAGAAAAGCTGGAGGCATCACAATTCCAAACTTGAAGCTAAATTACAAATCTGTAGTCATCAAGACAGTATGGTGAAGGCATAAGAACAGATACAAGGTGTTGGGAAAACTGGACAGCAACATGCAGAAGAATGAAATAAGACCACTTTCTTATACCACACATAAAAAAATAAATTCAAAATGGATGAAAGGTCTTAATGTGAGACAGGAAACCATTAAAATCCTAGAGAAGAACACACGCAGCAACCTCTTTGACATTGGCCATAGGAACTTCTTACTAGATACATCTCCAAAGGCAAGGGAAACAAATGCAAAAATGAACTACTGGGACTTTATCAAGACAAAATCTTCTGCACAGTGAAGGAAACAATCAACAAAACTAAAAGGTAACTACGAATGAGAGAAGATATTTGCAAATGACATATCTGATGAAGGGTTAGTAGACAAAATCTGTAAAGAACTTATTAAACTCAACACCCAAAAAACAAATAATGCAGTTAAAAAATGTACAGAAGACAGAATAGACATTTTTCCAAAGAAGACATCTAGATGGCCAATAGACACTTAAAAAGATGCTCAACATCACTCATCATTAAGGAAATACAGATCAAAACTATGATGAGATACCACCTCACACCTGTGAGAATGGCTAAAATTAACAACACAGGAAACAACAAATGTTGGCAATGAGGCAGAGAAAGGGGAACTCTCTTACACTGTTGGTGGCAATGCAAACTGGCACAGCCTCTTTGGAAATCAGTATGGAGTTTCCTCAAAAAGTTGAAAATGGAACTCCCCTACGACTCAGCGATTGCACTACTAGGTATTTAACCAAAGTATACAAATATACTGATTCAAAGGGGCACCTGCACCCCAATGTTTACAACAGCTTTATATATTATAGCCAAATTATGGAAAGAGCCCAAACATCCATCAACTGATGAATGGCTAAAGAAAGTGTGATATGTGTATACACACACACACACACACACACACACACAGAGGAATATTACTCAGCCACCAAAAAGAATGAAACCTTGCCATTTGTGACCATGAGGATGGAGCTAGAGTGTGTTATGCTAAGAGAAATAAGTTAGAGAAAGATAAATACCATATGATTTCACTCATATGTGGAATTTAAGAAATAAAACAGATGAACATGGGGGAATGAAAATAAGAGAGAGAGGCAAACTCTAAGAGACTCTTTCCTATGGTGAAGAAACAGAATTGTCAGAGGGGAGGTGAGTGGGGGCTGGGCTAAATGGATCATGGATATTAAGGAGGGCACTTGTGATGAGCACTGGGTTTTATATGTAAACAATGAACCACTAAATTCTACTCCTAAAACTAATATTACACTATATGTTAACTAACTAGGATGAAAATATAAACTTGATAAAAAAAATAAAAAAAACAATGCAGAAAAAAGGGAGATTTCTATGTAGCCTTGTTACAGTGCATTGCAAAAAGAATCAAACTGAATAATAATTTAGTATACTTTAGTTGCCCATTTCATAATCAATTTTCTCTAAACAATAAATTATGTATGCATTTAAGATTTTCATTGGTGCTTAGACTATGTGACCTATGGACATCTTAAAATAATAAGCTGACCATACTTAAAATAACCATGTTATAATAAACAACTTGTGGGGTGCGTGGGTGGCAGTCAGTTAAGTGTCCAACTCTTTATTTTGGTTCACATCATGATATCAGGGTCATGAGACCAAGCCTCATGTCAGGCTCCATGCCAGGTGTGGAGTCCGCTTAAGATCTTCTGTCTCTCTCTCCTGCCCACCCCCTACATCTGCACACTTCCTCTCTCTCAAACAAATAAATTTTTTAAAAATTTTTTAAAAAACCACTTGTTCCAGGATCTTAACAAATATTATGTCTGAATATTATTAACAGATTGAACATAGGTTATGTGATGTTCAAATAATACCTAAGTACAGTTTAAGATTAGACAATACATCTTTTCTCCACCTTTACTGATTTTCCAGTTTGAGGAAAACAGACAAGATATTTCACAGCATCTTCATATTTGGTCTTATCCTATCAAATGGAAATAACACCACACACAAAATATTTTTTATGTAGAGTTAGACTGTCATTCTATAGGATCTATATGCCAAAGAGAAGCAGTTACTCTTTGTGTGTGCATGTGTGTGTACATGTGCATGTATCTAGTTACTGTAAAGGATTCAAATAAGAAGACTCTTAGTCTAGCATAATGCTTTCATCTGTCCTCTTCAAGAATATCAGTGTGGTAACAAACAACAAAATCAGGTTTACAATATGCATTTAATTCTATTATTTCTATTATAAATAATTATCTTCTAAAACAATTATAACTTCACGGATGAGTCAAATACTTCATTTATGAAAATCTCTAGAACTATTTTGGTCATTAATAATCTGTTAACTCAATAATCTTAAGAAAGTGCTAGAAGTATTTAAGTATAATGATATTTTTTTCTTGTCATCTCTAAGAAATAAATTAGGTAACAGAAAGTAGTCACCACCAAAAGTTTTGTTGTAAGAAAGTATTCACCAAAGCAGTAATAAGAATTCTCTTCTGTTGGATGCCTGGTTGGCTCAGTGGGTTAAGCCTCTGCCTTCCGCTCAGGTCATCATCTCAGGGTCTTGGGATCAAGCCCCGCTCTCTTCTCAGCAGGGAGCCTGCTTCCCCCTCTCCCTCTGCCTGCCTCTCTGCCTCCTTGTGATCTCTTTCTCTCTGCCAAATAAATAAAATCTTAAAAAAAAAAAAAAGGAATTCTCTTGTGGACATTAAGCTTATCAACAACTCTAGAAGTACACCCTTCTGTTTTCTGAGCATCACCTAAACAATGGTCTACAGTAGATCTTTGTGCTCTACAGTTAGCAGGCACTGCCTGGTCAATGATGATGCTGAACTAATATCAAGTAAAATAGCCAGTAAGTACTCCAGAAGACATTGTGTTTTAGTACAAGATTGGCATAAGTAGCAGCTGAGTGATAGTTGATGAACACAGACGTATGAGAAAGCTCAAACACATCTGAAGCCTTTTACCACAACGATGGAGCAAATACATCAAAGGGTTGATGAAACTTAGTCTTTTGTAAAACAAACAACTTTATCAAAAATTCATAAATACATGCTCACTACATTAAAGAATGTTTGTGTGCATATGAGTTAAACTATAGCTTACATATGCCCAAACATTCTCTATATACGCCAGTCTTCACAAGGTTTTCGAGTTATTATAATAGATTCCTTGTGTCAAACATTTCATCAAAAGAGGAGAAGATGAAGAGCAAAACAAAAAAGAAGGCAGTTAAGCAGTTATTCAAAAAGTAAGCAGATAAACATTTTTTGCACAACCACTGAACGTGCCAGCAAACATCGATCCATTTTTAATGGATAACTTAATTGATCTAAATAATTTAAATAAGGTATGCAAGCAATTTTTATTTTCTCAGAAAAAAAATAAGCAAATACTTTAAATAAATAGCTTCCCTTTCTTACAGTAAGAATGCTGCATATCCAGAATGTGTTCTTATAATCAACTTTTTATATGCCCTAAATATATGAACTAAAAATGTATGTGCCTCCTCCTCCTGAAATGAGGAATTCATCTATAATATATCTAGTCATAAAGACATTTAAATGAAGTTTTTTTTCATTTCCCACAAAAAATGAAATGCAATAAGAATCAGTCTTCAGTGTTGCAAATAGTAACTGCACTTAATGCACACACAAAAACATTAATTTCAAGAAAGTTATTCTATGAATAAAAGATAGAAAATATAAACATCTATGAGCAGAAAAGCAAATAAAGTTCAAACTTCTTTATGTTATCCCAATATTCCGAATGTAGACTTTTGAAAGTGATTTCAAACTACACAATGGAGAAGACACAGAAATAAATAAAATAAGAAAATAGTGATATTTTAGAAAAATGGCATTTATCCTTCATGGGCAAATGAAACATTTAATTTAAGAATTTACAATTCTCTGAAATTTACTTCCTAAGTTCTAATTTTGTGGAAATCTTTTAAAATATTCTTGTGCGGTAAACATCATAAGACAATATTTTACTATGGTCAATATCTATGTAGTGTATACATAGATAAAAAACCTCTAATAATATTCAAAGGTCAAAAAAAATAATATTCAGAGGTTAAGAAGTTCTGTCAGTTGAACTGAAATATGCCTCAAGGTACAGATAAAACAATACTTAAGAGTAAATACTGGGGTGCCTGGGTGGCTCAATTGGTTAAGCGACTGCCTTCGGCTCAAGTCATGACCCCGGAGTCCCAGGATCAGGTCCTGCATCGGGGATCAAGTCCTGCATCAGGCTCCCAGCTCCACGGAGAGTCTGCTTCTCCCTCTGACCTTCTCCTCTCTCATGCTCTCTCTCACTCAAATAAATAAATAAATAAATAAATAAATAAATAAATAAATAAATAAATAAATCTTAAAGAAAGAGTAAATATTGTAATTTTCAACTACCATGTGATCAATAAATATTTGTCACATAAATGTTCCCCAGATTAAATAAGATTTATCTACAGCATATACTGAATATTCCAACATTGGACTTACATGCAAGTACAACTTAATTAGCCTTAATTATCAAGGACAGCCAGATCTGCCTGGCATTTGGACATTTGCCCGGTGGTCTGTTGAACTCAGGTGCATAACCCCATTTGAGGGATCATGTCATGGCACCATCTGTTTCTGATTCTGCCCAGATTTTTCTGCCCCTTGTGCTCAAGTTGTTCAAATATTTCTGCTTGGTTTATGAATTTGGGGTCATCTTAGACAAAACTGTAAAGTGGATGATGTCTCTCCTTGGCAGTCTCACACTTCCCCTTTAAACTCCTGCAACTTCCTAGAAGTCCTATAACCCAGTCCCCAGGTATTTCTATGCTATCCAAAGTCTTAGCCACAGCAAACCATCTAAAGCTTGCCACATGTAGCAGCTCCTCTACCTCAAAATTATTGCTTCAGGGCTAACTACTTCAGTCAGCATTTTTAGTTGTTAGCAACAGATACCAAATATGACTACACTAAGCAAAAGAATACTGAAAGGGAGGATAGTGAGAGTTCAAAGCATTCAGGAAGCACTGGGAAAAGGAGTTGAGTTTTGATTTTAATAAAAAGGCAACAGGGTAGCCTGCTGAGGCAGAAAACTCACTAAGTCTAAACTTGGGGAACCTAGGTGGCTCAGCTAATTAGGTGTCTGCCTTCAACTCAGGTCATGATCCCGGAATCCTGGGACAGAGCCCCATTTCAGGCTCTCTGCTCAGCAGAGAACAGAGGCTCTCTCCCTCTCTCTGCCTGCCACTCCCACTGCTTTTGCTCTTTCTCTGTATCAAATAAACAAAATCTTTTTAAAAAATTAAAAAATCTAAGCTCATTTCAACATAAACACTTTAGATATTTTATCTGAGACCTGAATAGATCTGAATATCAAGAAGTCCTAACAAAAAGGGCTAGAAAAGTCAAATATCAAAACCCTTCCCTCTAGCTACTTTGGTTGACAAATCTACTTGTTTATTATATAAGATATAGGTCATGATAGCTATTACAAAGTAACAGAAATTGGAAACTTTATAATAAGAGAATGACTTATAAAAATCTCCGTGAGTGTTTTTCTGAGTTTGATTTGAAATAAGATCAAGCCTGGTTTATGGTAAATCCAGGTATGCTGTGGCCAATATAATTCCAAAGAGTCTTTTAGTCATTCTTGACCACACAAACCACATGATTTAAGGTTTAATGGCCAATAACTGACAAGAGATAAGGCCTTCAGGTATCAATAATGAACACTTCTTTTCCCAGACAAGAGGCAAAAAAAGTGATACGACAGAGAGTTTATGGTATAAGAATATATGACAAAAAATATCGAGGAAAAAAGTGGCAAAAGGAACCCTCATGCACTTTTGGTGGAAATGCAAACTGATGTAGATACTGTGAAAACAGTTTTTCCTCAAAAAATTAAAAATAGAACTGCTCTATGGTCCAGCAACTGCACTACTAAGTATTTACCCAAAGGATACAAAAATACTAATTCTGAACGATATATGTACCCCTAGGTTTATTGCAGCATAATTTACAATAACCAATTTATGGAAGCAGCCCAGCACCCATCATTAGATGAATGGGTAAACAAGAAGTGTGTGTGTGTGTGTGTGTGTGTGTGTGTGTGTGTGTATCAGAATATTATTCAGCCATAAAAAGAATGAAATCTTGCCAGTTGCAACAGCATAGATGGAGCTAGAAAGTACACTAAGCAAAAGTCAGTCAGAGGACAAATACCATGATCTCATTCACATGTGATATTTGAGAAACAAAACAAATGAGCAAAAGTAAAAAAAAAGAGACAAACAAGAAACAGACTCCTAATTATAGAAAACAGAGGGTTACCAAAGGGGAGGTAGGTGGAGGGATGGGTGAAATAGATGATGGGGATTAAAGAACACAATGTGATGAGCACTGGCCCGTGTATAGAATTGTTGAATCACTATATTGTACACCTGAAACTAACACTGTATGTTAACTATACTAGAATTAAAAATAAAAATTTACTAAAAAGAAAAAGAAAAAAGTGGTCAGCTTCCCTAATAACCACATAACTGTAAATTAGAGCATAATGAGTTTCTATTTAAATGATCAAATTTGTATAGGTTTGAAAAATAGAACTGCTCAGAGATAGCAGAATATGGAAATTAGGCACTCCTGTGCAGGAATAAGTAGATGTATGGATGGCACAACATTGCTGAGGACTATTTTAAAATGTAAAAATAATGAAACCCAACGACAACTTCTAAGTCTAGGAATTTATCAGGAAATCATCATAGAATCATACAATCATCATACAATCATCATGTAAATAAAGTTCAACAAATTCGTTATTGCATCTTTTTTTTTTTAAAGATTTTATTTATTTGACAGAGAGAAACAGAGCGAGAGAGGGAACACAAGCAGAGGGAATGGTAGCAGGAGAAGCAGGCTTCCTGCTGAGCAAGGAGCCCGATGCGGGGCTCAATCCCAGGACTCTGGGATCATGACCTGGGCCGAAGGCAGACGCTTAACGACTGAGCCACCCAGGTGCCCCTCGTTATTGCATCTTTTATAAAAAGGTAAAATTTGAAACACTTTAGCTATCCAACAACAGGAACACTATGTAATTGTCAAAAGTGACAATATAGTTTGGAGGAAATGACCAGAATGTGTTAAAGAAAAAAGGCTGGTTATAAAAGCAATATTATTTATTTTATGAAATAAAACATGGTACATGAGTTGTATTAGTGTTTTAGGGCTATAGGAATAAAGTACCCCAAACTGGATGGCTTAAAGAACAGAAATTTATTTTCTCACAGTTCTGGAGGTTTGAAGTTCAAGATCAGGTGCCAGCAGGATGGTTTACTTTTGAGAGTCCAGTGGGAAGTATGTGTTCCAGGTCTCTCTCCTTGGCTTGTAAGATGGACATCTTTTCCCTGGTCTTCCCAACGTCTTCCCTCTATACATTTCTGTGTCTGAATTCCCTCTTCTTATAAAGATATGAGTCATATTGGAAAAGCACCCACCCTAATGACCTAATTTTAACATAATAACCTGTGTGACAACCCCATCTCCAAATACATTCTCTGGTACTTGGGACTAGGACTTCAGCAAACGAATTGAGGGGAGGAACACAATTCAATAATATGAGTATCCATATTTAAATATGTTTTTAAGATATCAGTATGGCTGAATGTGTGTAAATGTGTTTATGTGGTATGTGCATGTGTGTGTTTGTGGATATACATATACAAAGAGAGAAGAGCAGAAACATATAGACAATCAATCATTTCTGCTAAAACACTGTATGTGTCCCTGAAAAACTTTCATTCTACAAAATTACACACTAAAAATAATGGGATTTATGACAAAATTAGGGATAGGAACTATGTGCTTAAATCCTATGAAATTTTACACCAACTAAAGCAATAATAACCCTAATAAATACACTTTAACAGTTCAATTTTTCT
>JAQQSY010000431.1:0-16687 GCA_028646535.1 Procyon lotor | reverse complement strand
TCTCAGGGGTCCTGCCCCATCTGGATCTCAGCATCCCTGCCCCGCCTGGATCTCAGGGGTCCTGCCCCTGCCTGGATCTCAGCATCCCTGCCCCTGCCTGGATCTCAGGGGCCCTGCCCCGCCTGGATCTCAGGGGTCCTGCCCCACCTGGAGCTCAGCATCCCTGCCCCGCCTGAATCTCAGGGGCCCTGCCCCGCCTGGATCTCAGGGATCCTGCCCCACCTGGATCTCAGGGTCCTGCCCCACCTGGACCTCAGGGGCCTGCCCCGCCTGGATCTCCACATTCCTGTCCCACCTGGACCTCAGACTGCTGGTCTTCAGGATTGGGGGAGAACCAACTTTGGTTGTTGTGAGCCCTCGGCTTTGGGATCTTTTGTTGTGGCAGGTCTAGGAGCCTCCAAGAGGATGAAGGTCTCGAATCCCTGGAGCTGAGGTCTTGGAGGTCTAGGAGCCTCCAAGAGGATGAAGGTCTCGAATCCCTGGAGCTGAGGCCCTGGGCAGGACACCCCAGCATTACTGGGCACCTCTAAGGAGCTTCTTTTTACTCAACGTGTCCTACCTGTGGATGGTTCCTGTATTGAGCAGAAATCCAGCAGGGACTTCTCACCAGCTTGAGCGGCGCTTTCTGCCTAAAAGCCTCTCCAAGGGTCACCCTGAATGTGCTTTGTTAAAACGTGGAAGTCCATATGCCTCCCCCCGAGCTTTGTGTCTCCCCCCACCCCCCGCACCGAAGCATACAGTGCGATGACTGTTCCATTTTCGATTCGGATGCATTTCCTTGGTCGCTGGGGTTTTGGAACAAGTCCTCTGTGCACGGCTCCCTTCTCTGCAAGACAAATGTTCTGCTTCTCTGCTGGGGAAAAAAAAAAAAAAGCCCGAACTGCTGTTCTTGCTTTAAATAAAAAAGTGCTTATTCACATCAATGTGGGGGAAAGCTGTTATTATCACACCTATATTTTGGGCTCAGGGTAAGCTGAGAATGTCTCTTTAGAATCACAATAAATCCAACCAGGAGGATGAATTTCTCAAAAATGAAATTGGGTACTCAGCTGCTTTTCATTATGGGTTTTCAAAAAATAAATGGTGTTTCCATTTGTTATTTATGTGCTCTCCGAGTGTAATGGTTGTAATGATTAATACTGAATTTCTGAATTTATTCTAAAAAGGCACTTCATAAATATTGAACAGCACTATTATCTCCAGGTACCTCCATTTATTTTATTAAAATGGAAATTCAGAAATCATCAATAAAATGATATTGTGCATTTTGAGATGGCCCTGGAGAGGGACAGGGAACGCCAGGGTGTTAGCCCCGCTGCCATCGCCCCCCACGGAGGGATGAGCGAGAGTTGGGTGCCTCTGACCCCACCTGGCGGGACATCCATGGTTTTGGGGGAATGCCTCTGCGCTGAACTTGTACTCGTCACCGACCAGTTCGATCAATGCGTGTGTTCGAATGGGGATCTTCAGAATGAGTCCTGTTTGGGCTTTAATTTTCCACCAGGGAGGGAAACCCTATAAGTATCAATAACAGACCTTCTCCATCAGACCTGATTTGTAGGTTGTTATTTTGAGAATGTCTCTTGAGGGAGGCCAGGGGCCTCTAAAAACAAAATCTTGCTAATCCTCTCTGAAGTGCGGAGATGTAATCCAGGGTGATTTTTACCTCCGGGTGCCTAGTGGGGACTTTCTGGAAGGCTGTGAGCCCATGGAGGTTCCCGGATTTGACTGGGTGGTCCGACGTGGCGGCTCGCCAGGTCTCTGGGGGCAGATGGCAGGCCACCGCGGAGCAAACCTGAAGTCCACAGAGTCTGAAGGAAGGACACACGTCTGGGCTCTGGTACGGTTCACGGTCAAGCATTTATTGAGCACTGGCTGGATACCACAGTCTCAGGGCTAAACCTGGGGGTTCACACCAACCCCCAGTCTTGTCAAGAGCCTTTAGGGGTCTTTAGATTCTCTCTTGATCCTTCAGCCCAAGATAGGGAAGAAGAAGGGGGGTGGGCTCCACTTGTCCCTTACTTAGCTCAACACTCAAGGTCCTTCCAAGATGGTGCCAGGACATGATACGAAGCCTCAAACCTTCTTGAATTGCTCTGCCCTGGCCACACTGTTCTCTATAGTGCCTGCCAGACAAAAGACCTAATTATAGAATTTCTTATAGAATTCAATCAGGGCTGGTGCAGTGCCTTGGGGCGGCCACGGGTGGGGAGCATTTACCACTGCAGGCAGGATGGGACCAGGAGATGGAGAAGTTACCAGAATGCAGAGGGCTCCGTGGAGAGCATCCTGGCAGGAGCCAAGCTGGGGTGACCCAAGAAAGAAGACGGATGAATAAACACTCAGCACACCTGTCCTCCCCATGTTCCCATTGGCCAATCCCTACTGGAAACTGGCAGACAAGGGAACCCATTTATTCAACTTGTATTTCTCTGTCTTTGCACATCTTCCTCTTAAAAATACACCAGTAGGATGTGCAGAAATGGACACCTACATGCACTGTTGGTGGGAACGGAATCAACTGTCAAAAGAGTATGGCAGTTCCTCAAGCAATTAGACTATGAGCCAGCAATCCCACTTTTAGGTAAATATCTAAAATAATTGAAAACAAGGCCGCGAAGAGATATTTGCACACTGCGTTCTGAGTAGCATCATTCATAACAGCCAAATGTGGAAGCAATCCAAGTGCCCGTGGATGGATGAAAAGATAAGCAGCCTGTGGTCCATGCCCACAGTGGAATATGATGCAGCCTTGAAAAGGAAGGAGGATCTGTACCTGCTACAACGTGGATGGACCTTGGGGGCATGGGGCTCAGCGACATAAACCAGATGCTCAAAAGCACAAATCCTGTGTGATTCCACAAATATGGGGTCCCTAGAGGAGTCCCACCAATAGAGACAGAGAGTAGATTGTGGGCAACAGGGGCTGAGGATGGGGACGGGGAGTTAGTGGTTCATGGGGACATGGGAAGATGGAAATTTCTAGTAGGGTTGGTTGACCAACAACATGAATAGCCTTGACGCCATTGAGCTCTGTCTGTAAATTCCCCCATTACATCACCTTTGACCTCCCCAACTTCCATGCCAACAGCCATGTATGGGACTTATGGTAAAGGCATGATTGTGACACAGAATGATGCAGGGACCCTCATTTGCAGGCAGAGGGGACACAAGGCCAAAGCATGTGGAGTGCCATGTGTGGATACAAAGATAATAGTTCCAGATGAAGTTAGACATGGGGATGAAGATGCACCTGACATGGGTCCCAACACGGAGACATCATGGCAAAGACAAGAAGGATTGCAAATGGCAGGCGGTACAGTGGGTGGGGGGGAATCTAATACCCATAAAAGCTTTCCATTTCAATTTTACAGAGAAACTCACAGAAGGGAAGTTTCTGTGCAAAGAGCACAAATTACCTTTTAGGGTGAACTCTGCAAAGTCTGGCGGGGGGCGAGGGGGCAGATGTGTGGGAGGAAAGAGGAAAATTTCAGAAACACACCAACTTGGAGTTTACAGCCAGGTGGGGGGGCATCGACGGGAAACTGCAGAGAAAGTGCCCTCGCAGAGAAGTTTGTTTGTTTGTTTGTTTGTTTGTTTGTTTGTTTTTCCAGGCACGACAGGAGTTAAAATAGGTAATAGCACTTTTAATGTTGAAGGGCAAATGTGACTTTCTCTTTTAAAAATATCCTGGGGGAAGTTAGGACAATGAGGCATGGTCGTAGACTGGAGGGTTTTATTGAGTCAGAAAATCAATAACTAGCGGGTAGGGGCTGCAGCCGGGATAGTTATTAGAATACTATAGAGATGATCTGTAAAGATTCTCTTGGATGCGGGAAATGAGATTATGGTGGAGGGCGGCCCCTGGATAGGAGAGTCTCCTAAGCTCTGTGTGTGCACATTAATTACGGCAGCGTGTGGTTGGCTTCCTGCAGAGTCCTAGGTCTTAATATCTTCCTTGAGGACTCTACATTTGTTCGAGGACCTCAACCTCCCCCCTTATAGAGTTTCTTTTTTTTTAATTGAGCGGCAATAATGTTTATTGACATGCATATTTTCTTCCAACGCACCCTTATTATTGATGTGACATTTGCATAAAATGAGATATTTTCATGAATTTTAATGAATAAAATCTATTGGCGTTTAGCACATGCGCCATGTTGTGCTACCGCCACTTCTACCCGGTTCTAGGACATTGTCGTCGTCCCCAAAAAGGAGAAGCCATGCTGATTAGCACCCATTCCATGACCCCTCTCCAGACCTACCAATCGCCAACCTACTTCTTGTGTCTGTGGATTTGCCTGTTCTGGACATTCTGGCGGAAACACAAGCTCCATCTTTGTTCCACGTCCAAGATGAGTAGAAGACCACATCCTTCAATGTCTATGTTTAATCCATGATTTTCCCCAAGCTATCTGTCTACTGGGCGGTCATGCCCATGACTAGGGGCAAGGAGAGGTGACCACGGGTAGGAGTCTGAGGACCGGGAAGGAGGAAAGAGGAAGTTCTGTTGCATGCGAGGGAGGGTGCAGTTCACCCTCAGGGGCAAAGTCAGGTGTGGCCATGCCCCTGACAATCTTCCCAGAGCTCCCTTTGCCAACACAGAGGGAAACTATTCACAGGCAGTTGGTGAGATGGAACGAAAGTCAGAATTCTTACCACGCCATAAAACTCAAAAGTGTGTTTTCTTTCGTGCCTTGTTATTTCTTCCTTCAAACCCAGGGTGAGTGGCCTCCCGGGCTCCTGGCGTTTTACTTAATTGCCCACATAAGAATGTTTCCTGTGCAGACAGTTTTCTTTTTTAGATTGCTGTGGACACCCTGGGAGCAGAGACTTTGCTCTGAGCCGGTAAGGCCTACAGCCACCAGGCCCACTGTTTGAACACCTCACTGGTGTGGTGCTGCTCACCTGGGTGCCGAGAATCTCACCGTGAGTTTCTGATGTCTCAGTCCCTGTGGTCAGATCAGGGAGGGCTCCCTGTGTGAGGCTCAGGAGGAGATGTTGGTTTTTATGGTTTCTCTGGAGTGAGATAGAGGCTTCTGGAGACCCTCATCTCTGATGTCTTGGTACTCTGGGGTGTATCAAGGGGGGTACTCATGAGTATCAGCTAGTACCATGAGTAGCAGGGGGTACTCATGACTATCATGAGTACAAGTACACAAGTACTCATGATAGTGAGGGAGTGTCAGTGCCCGAGAGATGTTGAGGAAGCATCAGTCGCTTAGGTCAGGATGAGGACTTGAGATGAATTTTGGACGTGTAGTTCTGGCATCAATGCACGTTGATGTCTCTCCATGTGTCTTGTCTGCAGTTTTGAGTTGCATAACCCTTGTGGTCCCCACGTACAAGGGCTGCTCTTTGCTCCCAACCTCAGAAATGGTCTGTTATGTCCTTGAATCTGTGCATTGAGAACTTCCCAATGAGAACACCAATGCCATACTTTGATTGGAATATAAGATCGGGAACCTAGAAACATTTAAGTCCCCAAGGGAGGATAAGGAGGCACCAGCAGAAAAAGGACAGAACAGAAGGGTAAGAATGCACTTAGAAACCGATTTTTCTTCAAGGTGTCACATGATAGGAGCTCAAACGATCAGCATGGTCGACCAAGCTCTTCGTCCCACGAGGTAGGGTGTCATCCATCTGATGTCCCTGGGAGGAAGGATGTACCATCTGGTCTGGGATGATATTAAATATACGAGTGCAATCACCAAGATCTGATTGGAAATTAGCTCTCAGGGTCTACGAGGCTGTAGTGAACCTGCTGTGGAGGCTGAGAACCTGGGTTTCAAGCCATGTCACTCTGTGGACTGTGTCTATTTTCCCGGAGAGTCTCAGCATCCAGATCCATGGAATGGGACCACAGTATCTTCCTCCAGGATGGGGTGTACGTTGACCCACATGAGCCAGAACACCTGGGCCTGGGGAGAGGCTCTGACCTTTTATAGCCATTTTCTCCCAGTCATCTTGGGGAGCCAAAGAATCCATGATATACAGATGCGCTGGGCCTGGTGTTCATGCTGGTCCCATTCAGTGCTTTCATGGAACATGGTGTTGTGCAATGTCTTTTGCAATGCACACTTGAAGAGTTTGGGGTTCAGTAGCCGGGGCATACCAGAGAATGGGAACAGGGTCAGGGGAGTCTCTTGCAGCCCGACAAGATGACCTCATGGAAAATCCACTCAGATGAGAAGAAAGTAGGAAAGTAAGAGGACAGCAAGAAGACAGGGAACATTTCGTCTTACTGCCTGAATGAACTCTGAGTTCCTGATCCACCAGCCAGAGGAGTGAGTTCCTGGGGCACCCGGAGAACTTTGGTCCCATCATGGTAGATTCCCAGGGCCCTGGGCCAGGGACTCGCGTGCCTCCTATGGTCTGTTCCCTGCTCTTCCCGCCCAGAGGAGTCCATGCACAAAGTTCACCATATGCGTGTGTCTCTTCCAGCCCATGGGAGGCACCACGACAATCCTGTAGATGGCACGTCAGCATGGTGAGAGGGGACATCCCATCCATCCATGTGCGTTCCTCCTGATTCCCCATCTCAGTGTCTATGGCCATAGAAGAAAAAGAATCCTGCTTCTGCTCCATCCACGTCTTGACTTCTGATCTAGCATTTCCAGCGTGACTGGGGAACCAGCACGTTGGCAGGAATCTGCCGTACTTCTAACCCATGATTTGGCCAACGGCCACCCGCACACTTCTTAGCGACACGGTTCGTTCCCATTGGCACCCATGGGCTTCTCACGTTCTGTTCCTTCTGGTCTCATGCACGTCCTCTCTTGGCCGTCCAGCCCAACCTTTATGTCACCTTTCTTGAAGTCGACCTTGCTTCCTTTATTACTTGTAAATGTTGCTCCATGACTGATGTGTTTTGTTGTGGTTGCTTGCTTTCCTAAGCCAAGAGGAGCACGTGTCTGGTATTGGGAGAACACTGCCCATCGGGGTGGCCTCGGAAGCCAGGCTGGGAGCTTGGGCTCCGTTGGGAAGACAGAGGGTTCAGCATGGTGGTGACACGGTCCTGGGTGCGATGTGCGAGGATTGCTCTGGGGAGTGAATTGGAAACCAGTATGCGAAACCCAAACGTGATGGATAAGATAAACGGGGTGGTGGGGAAGGAGGGAAAGAGAGGTCGGGTCACTGTTGTCATTGTTCTTCATTTTGTGTTGGCTTTTGAAATAATCTCAAGTGTCCAGCCCCATTAGAAGATGGGCCAAAGGGTTAGGGTTAGGGTTAGGACGGTGGGTTCCGTACACACCCAGGAATATCATTGCTGTCACCCAGTGCTGGACTGTTCGCTGCCATGAAGGTCCTATTCTGCTGCTGGAAACATAAACAGATGTCCTTTTATGCCATTTCGTTTGACACCTTAAAACACGTCCCACAACACCCAGTGACAGTGACATGTGGGACAGTGAATTCACACAGCCACCCTGCAGCCCACTGTGAATTCCCAACACGAGTCCAGTCCTGCCTTTACACACTTTGGGTTTCATCTTTGGGTTTGAGCCACACTTTCAGACATGGAGTGGCCGTCCTCTTCCCTGTGCATGTGGATTTGGCATTTTACCCCAAGTGGGTAAAATGGGCAGGCACAGTGGTGGAATGGTACACACCTGCCCCAAGAAGATATTACCTTGTCTTAAGTCCTGGGGCCTGGGAATGGGGGTTTGTTTGGGAAAGGGCTTTTGCTGATGTGAGTGTGGGAAGGACCTGTGATGAGCTCGTCCTGGATCGGGGTGGCCCTAAATGCAATGACAGGGGTCCTCATAAGAGACAGAAGATGAGACGCAGAAACAGAAGAGAAGCCATGGGAAGACGCCAGTTACCAGCATCCCGTGTTGGAGAGGCAGCCCAGCAGATGACATTCTCCTCATCGATCCTTGTAATGCCTCAGCTTCAACCTCACAAGAATCAAGAATCGTGTCAATGAGCTCTACCGTCAACTCACACTTAAAAGGCCATTTTAATTAACCGCTTTGTCTTCGCTCCACTCGACAAGGGGAGCACGCAGCGGGGAGGGGAGGGATCTTGGAGGGGAGACATTGTTTTCAAGTGTATTGTTTCACGGAGGCGCCAATTAAATTCTCCAGCCTCATCACGGCAAGAGGGGTGGTGGGGGGATGACTTTCAAAAAGGAAAACCAGGAAGGCAGTGGCTTTGGTTGTCGGCAGTGTATCAGAATCGGAGGCAAGTACAAACAAATTACGCTGTCATGCTCTCTCTGAGTAAGTTTTCTTGGGGGGGTATCCCGGCTTCTTGTGATAAAGACAATACCGCGTCGGGAGGACACTGAACGTGGTGTTCCAGAACCCCAAACAAAGAAAACCTCTTACAAACCCCCTGTGCCTAATTTCGTTTTAGAAAATTAGATACTCAGAATTTTGCATAAGATAACTGTATTACCAGGACGTAATTTGGTCTGGGTTGCTGGCTTTAGTGCATGCGGCTCCTTAATAAAAAGTGTCAGTTAAAATGAAAATACAGCTTGGGTAATTAAATTTAATTGGATCTTGTCACTTTAAATCCTCTTCGTTTTTGAGGGTTTGTACAGAATTGCAGCTTCTGGTTTTGCTAATTTCTTTATTGCAAGCTGCCGCCGAACCTGACCCTCCTCTAATGAACTGAGACCCTGTTTTCGCGTGGGGCTCTGAACCGTGAAGGTGGTGGCACACAAAGGGAAGGGGCGGGCCCGGGGCCGGGAGGCAGGGGTGTCGCCTGCCGGTGGGTGGACGGGTGGACGTACCTGAGGGAGGTCGTTGGGTTTTCGTCCCAGCCGGAAGAACGCAGTGGTTACTGTTGCAGGGGACATCCCAGTTCTGCCAGAGTCTGCTGTGTTTGGGGAAGGGGAGCGGCAGTCATGTTGCAAGTGCAGGTGCCGTCATATCCACAGATGTTCCCTGTATACATTGTAGCCACCCCGCGGGTCAGCTGCCTGCCCCAGGCTACACACATGGCAGCTGTGTGAGTTCCCTCTGGCTGCTACAACGAGTGTCCAGGAACTTGGTGGCTGGAAACAACATAGATTTACTAAGTCTCAGGGCCGGAGGCTGGAACTGCCAAACTGGTGTCCCTGGGCTAAAGTCCAGGTGTCTTCTGGAGTCTCCAGGGCAGAATCCACTCCTCACCTTTCCCAGTTTCTGCTTCCCATGACTCATGGCCCCACATCACTCCAATCTCTGCTCCTGTCATCGTAGCTCTTACTGTTGCCTTCCTCTCAGAAGGACCTCTGTGATGACTTGGGGCCACTCGGATAATCCAGGATAATTTCCCATCTCAAGATCCTTAACCTAATCCCATCTACAAAGATGTGCGTATTCCTTCCTTCTGCTGCATATTGATGGGTTCTGGGGGGATGAAGACATGGATAGCTTTGGGGATGGTTATTCAGCTGGCTACTGATAGTATAGAGATTGCAGGAAATGTGGGTAAACTGGTGGGTGCAGTCAGCGGGGGGCTGCAAATAGAACTCTTCATCCAGTAGCCAGACAAGTTCTAGCTGCACACCATCTCGACCCCGCGTGCCAGCTTGCATGGCTTATCGTTTCGGACCCAGAGGGGACCCAGCTCCTTGCTATAGGTCCCCAGTACCATTGTCTGAAATCGAGAAAGCTGTACCTGTGGAAGAAAGATGGAGGCATACACTGTGGCCCTGGAAATATAAAAATGAAAAGAGCGTGCGAGAACCCTTAGAGCTGATTTCCCTTCCAGGCAGCTGGTCGAGTCTTGTGGGCTTTTTCTGAACGAAATGCTCCCTTAGGTCATGGTGGAACACGTCTTTCTCCACCAGACGTTGCCACCTGTTTTACACATGACTCCAATTGAGGACTCAACGGAGGTATGAGCTGGAGGCTGGGTGGCCTGCTGAACTTATTCTGAGAGTGTGCAGCCCGCACTCTTCAGCCTCAGCTTCCACATCTGTGACACGTGCATCCTGCACATTTCCAGGTTTTCCCTTGAGTATAATGGGGAGACAATATTAACTGAAATAGATTTTTGCATTGGTTTGTTTTGGAAAGGCCTTTATAAAGGCAAGGCTCATCATTCTATTTTAATTATGGTAAATGACCCACCATGGGATTCCCTTTGGGGCTGTCAAAGAAATGTTATTTCTGGGGATTGCCATACGCATCATGAGATGCAAACAGGGAAGGGGGAAGAGTGTGACCATGGGTAGCTCTATCACCCGGGTGGGCCCTACCTGGTCCGCAGGTACCTGGGATGGAGGCTGAGGGTCTTGGATGTCCTGTCCTCCTTCATGCCTGCTCACCTCCTCCACTGCTGCCGCATGCCCGATGCCTCCATTTCCCAGACAGCAGAGTCAACCGAGTTGGTCCTCTTCCTCAGGAAGGATCGGAGCCCCCACAAGCCACACCCACCTTCTGCACAGGTGAGGAATGTCCTGTGAAAGGTGCACAGGCCTTGCACTGATTCCTGATGTAATGGTTCTCTGTGTCTCACATTCCCACAGTCTGCCACTCTCTTTGGTGGACCTGAGGGCCATGCACGGTGCATGTGGGTGGGCCTGACCCAGAAGCTGAGTCATGGCAGGAGGTTGCTGGGTTGCTGGTGGGTAGACCCAGCTGTTCTATGCCCTGTCTTCTCAACCATAGAATTAGGGTCTCAGCCGTGGGGCCTTCTGGATGCAAGAATGGGCGATTCTAAGGCAAGACAGAGGTGGTCCTTTCCTGGATGCATGTGGGTGAGGATGTGCCTCTGTGAGACCCCTGTGGGAGCAGAGGATGGTGGTCTTAGCTCCTGGGAACGGGCATGCACATCACTCAGGGTGTTCATCCCCACACCCGTTTCCTCCTGCCACTCGGGCTGTGGCTTCCACTCCTCACATCAGACTTCGAGGTGACGGGCAGGAGTCCCTTCTTTTTAAATTCATATTTGATCAAATCATCCAGGAGAAGCGAGAATGCCCCCGGGCTCTTGTTCCAGGACACGTCATAGCCAGTTACGGTGGCCTCGGGTCCACTGCTGGGGCTCTGCCTGCCCATCCCTGTCCTCCTGCCTGGACTCCCAGGCATGTGCTGTGGTGTTTCTGACAGTCCAGCACAGCGTGGCTCACTCAGATCCCTCTAATTTACAGGCGGTTTCAGGTTTAATCTTGTGTGTTCTCCTCCAGTACCCTAAATTATCAATCACTTTAATGACATGTAGAAAAAATAACACGCAAATCTTAGATGACAGTCTTATCACCTATTTTAATACAATTTCCTAAATCAAACACCTGACTAAAGCTCATAAAAAAAAGAAATTAAAGAAATACACTCAGGACAACAAATACTATACAGACAGACTTATCAAATCTTGGATTTTACACATACAACTTTCTCGTCATGTGAAAATATGCAGCTGGTTTTGGAATCTGGGTGTGCATAACCAGGAGACATCTCTAGAATCGTCAGCAATGCCCTAAAAACACTGGTACATTTAAATTTCAGGACTGAGCTTCAGGGTGCTGGGACCCTTGCAGTTTTCTGGGTTTGGCTCACATTGACTTTCCTGGGTTGATACCACTTGTTCAGAGATGGTGTGATACACAGAAGGGGGACTTCCCAAAATGTATGTTGAAGGCTGAAGTCTGGGCGCCTATGAATGGGACCTCAATTGGAAATTGGGTCTTTGCAGATGTGATCCCTAATAGTAATGTTAGGGTAGGTCCCTGAGGTAATAGGACTGCTGTCCTGCCAAGGGGAGGAAGAGAGACAGAGGGAAGGTGGCCATGTGAAGACAGACGCATGGGTGTGGCCACAAGCCAACAGCATGATGGGTGAAGGAGGCACAAAAGAGACTTTCCTTCTGTGGAAGGTCTGTTGGAACCTCCACAAGGACCCAACTCTGTGGACCCTTTTACCTCGACCTCTGGCCTCCAGAATGGGGAGAGGTCACGTGGGTGTTGCGTATCTCTAAGGCAGCCCTGGGGAGCTCCCCCAGACGGTCATTTCTGTATCCTGTGTTGTAGGATGCCACATGTTTGTAGGGCCATTTAAACGCTAATGAGGTGAACTCAGTGTCTGGGCATCATGCCCCAGCAGCTGTCTCCTGCAGGAACACGCCATGGCGCAGCCACAGACTTTTATGAACATGGCCCAACTACCCGCGACTGTCCCAGCCCACACCCAGAAACCAGACTCACATCTTGGGGACCCAAATTTAAAGTTTTGTGGCAGCGTTAAATATTTTGGATGACCAGATTCACCTGAACGCTACGGGAACAGAGTCGCTCTTGTGTTGAATGTTTAGACTAGTAAGATGGCATATTTATTGAGAGAGAGGCCAAGGCAACGTGCAAAGAAGTTTGGTTGTGGACACACCCACACAGTCTCACCCTGGAAGAAAAAGTCTACGGCGATGGGGGCATAAAAGGGCATAAAGGCCAACCCCTTGCTATTGGTTTGGGCCAGGTTTACTCCTGTTTCTCAAAAGCGCAAGGGGACAAGGCTGGGGAGACGTCACCCCATTTTACCCCAAGAACGGACGCCATTGGGATGTCTCCTTGGCATTGTTACGTTAGTTAGCTCGGTGATCCGTGAGTAGGGAAGGTGCCCCCGGCCATTTGGGGGCGTGCAGAAAGACGTACCTGCTTTTGCCCTCCCTCTGGGTCTTGACTTCTCCCTCAAGGTCCTGCCCCTGTAGGGTCCCAAAGGTAGCTCACAGCTGTTCACACACAGATATTCAGTCTTCTGGTCAACCTCGCTATGTGCTTTCCCAGGCTTTCCTCTGCCATGACCCCATACACACACTTGTAGCTCCCAAGGACTCTACTGTTCTGGCCACTGGAGTGCCCAGGGGCTCTAGAGGGCGGGTCATTCTGTTCGGGGCACACGGAAAACTGAGAACAGTAAAGTCAGTGGTTAGGGTCTAGAGAAACAGCTCGCTGGCCTTATTTGTACCCCTACACTGTCTGTCACCGATGATCCCACATGGGCATCCATTGGGGGCCTGGGCCAGGAGCTCATTGTCAAGGCACATTGGTCCTCAGCATGTGTTCCAGAACATTCTGTGGTCACAAGATGCTGCTGAACACTGGGCCTGGGTACAAAACATCCTGTCTCATAATGGTTGGTGTCGAGCCCATGTTTCAAACATGGCTTTAGCCCATCAGCCCTGGTATCTTCGGATGTCTGGTTGATACTTCCTTCCACTTGCCTTCAACAACATTCAGGGGTTAAAATGAAGTTTTGGAAGGGGCCAAGGAAGATGGCAAACATACCTGAGGCCACTGCTCTGGTATCTTTTTCCTTACTGCAGGTCCCATGAAGCTTACATCAGGGACATGAACTGGCAGGATTAAGCATGTTCTCTGTGATGAAAGGAACCAAGGCTGACCTGGCCGTCTCGCAGAATATGCTGGGGAACACATTTGGTATGTTTTACTTCTCTAGTTAGTTCTGCAGGGTGTGTGTAATTGCTGATGTGGGAGATGCTCCTGGGGCAGAAAGAGGGAGTGCATCATCCAGGATGGGTGGAAGGCACCCGCAGGGATCTTGGCCAGGATCATTGGGATGGATGACCCCGATCACACCAGTTCACCCAGACAAGACCAGGATGCAGGGCCTCCCAGGAGCTGTGGATTAATGAGAGGGAGGGAGACAGAGAAAGAGATAGAGGGACAAGGAGAAGGAGAAATTCTGAGTAGAGAGGGCAGGTGTGACAGGAACAGATGGAGAGAATGGCAGGTCCAGCAGAGAGATGGATGGACACCTGAAGAGGGAGACAGACAGGGAGAGAGGCAGAGAGACAGATACCCTTAGACTAACTTCCCAGATCATTGCAACCTCCCCCTCCCCCACCCTCTGATGTGCATTCTTTCCTGGGGACAAATCTTAACAGCGTCCACTAGGATTTCACTCACTGTGGACCCAGCATAGGACTCAGTGGTCACCCAGGTGGTGATCATTCCATCAAGAGTGTGGCATTTATGGAAGAAAACATGAATTTTTTCCTTCTTCCTTGCTAAGGACCCCTCTTTGCAAATTGTGCTCGGGGAAGACATTTACTTCTACATCCTTGGTATATTTCTGCAACCCGAGGGAAATATGTATCTTGACTTAGCAGTGAGTCCATCCTGGATGCCTTTCACACAGGGCATTTCTCTCCTATTTCATTGCTGGGAGTGGCAGGGGTGGCCAGTGTGGCAGCAGGGGAATAAGACACGCATATCTGTGCTCAGGACAGAGCCCTGATGAAATATGGCCCTGGTTCCATAACAGAGAGTTTAGCCCTTCAATGGGATGGGTTGGAGAAATCCTACTGTATATTAATGAACAGTCTAGGGTCTAGGGCCCTTCTAAAGAAATTTGCAAAATGCAAAACCTACATGTGCTAGATATAAGTGGTTGGAAATGACCAAGGAGAAAAATAGGGCAAAAATCAGTTTGGCGTTAACCTACATTTAAACAAAAGGGACTCTATTCTCACCGCTTCTTGGCAATCTTTATGAAATAAGGATATAAATTCTGATAACTTGGATGGGGTGAGGTCAGAAATCCATGTGGGTGAATCTGTGAATCCTGGGGATTAAAACCAGCAACCAACCTTCTCTGCTGACCCACTCAATAAAGGACACTGATGGGAAGAAAAACGAATGTGGCAATTTTTGTATTTAGCACATAAATAGTTGAGCTTGGGGTAGCTGGAATATTTTCCCATGTCCTGTTAGTTATTGATTTGTTTAGACAATGCTCCCATCCCCTCCTCTACTTGTTTGCAAAGAGCAGAAGGTCAGAGTGATGCACCATCTAGTTTTTGCAGAAGTCATGGCTGCATCTCATGTGATACGGCTGTGACCGGGCTCTCAGAGGTGACATGAAGTCTCAGATGTCATAGAGACCAACTGAAGGAGCCAAATACATAGTGGGGTTGGGGTGTTCCAGGCGGTCAGATGGAGAACATGCTCAGATGGAGAACACGCATACATGTCATGTACTGGAGTTGGCCAAATGCCAAGATGGTGGACAGGGTGATTCACAAGGATCCTCTTGAGGTCTTTGTCAGACTTGTTTGTAAATTCTCCACGGTTCCCAGCTGATTATGCATTTTCCCGTTCTTAGTGCTTGCTCCAACACAGCAGTACCCAACATCTCCCCATCCCTCTTGAACACACATGCCACCCAGGTTGGCAACCATGGGGGGCAGAATCTTGGCCCCTGAAAACACATCCCGGACCCATTCCTAGATCCACTGAGTGCTGACTTTTGTGGCAAAAAGGACCCTTCCAATCAATTACAGATCTTGAGATGGATGTTAATTGTTGTTAGCATACCTCTGTGTTTGTATAGATTTCAATAACTGGGTAATTTTAGAAGCATTGTTTTAGAAATATATAATCGTGCCAGTGAACATCTTGTTTTTCTATGTGCACTGTATACATTTTTCATTCTTGTGCGTTTTGTGATGGGATCAAACACTGATTGTATTGTTTTGTCACCTATAAAAAAAATCTTCCATCGGCCAGCTAAATAAAAAATTTCCCCTCTTCACCAGTACCTCCTCAATACTATTCTCCTTTAAAACAGTCCCTGATTTCAGTTTTTAATTGTGTATTTTATATAAAACAGATCATAAAAACAAGTTCTAGGACTTAGAAAAAATTGAAATACCATCTTCTGGGAACACAGAGAAAAAGCAGTGGCAAGAAAATGCATCAAAACAAAGAGCCCCTATTGAAGCTCCGTGTTTGTCCATTCATGGACACTCATGTACTTGATGGTCTACAACTTGGCTGGCCCTGGAGGGGCTCAGGGGGATTCAGTGCAGGGAAAGAGTGGGTCAAGTGACACCTGGTACCCATGCATTCCAGGGAGAGGAAGTGTTTTGTGTTTTAGGGACAATACTAAATATAAATAAAAGGAATGAGTTTCTAGCTGGAGCAGAAGGTGATGGAGATTGTCCTTTATGGTGAGGACTCTGGACTCAGGTCTGAGCTACTAACCAGATCCTGCTGCTGGGCTAGTAGGTCAAGGCCTCACTTCTGTATCTGAGAAATGGGGACAGTGTACGTAGGGCTGCTGTGAGGTGGCAATAAAACCAGACATGTGGAAGACTGAGAGCAGCCTCAGGCACAGGGTGAAGGTTCGAGGACTGGGACTATTAATTCTATTTATTGCTGGGCAGTGTCTGAGTTTCCTAGAGCAGCTGTAACAAGTGTCCACACATTGGGCAGCTTAGAACAATAGGAATTTATTCTCTCCTGGGTCCAGAGACCAGAGTCTGAGACCAAGGTGGGACAGGGCTGCTGAGATCCAGGCAAGGCAAGGTCATGCTCCCTCAGGAGGCTGCCAGAGAGGGTCTTTCCTGCCTCTTGAAGCTCTTGGGGTTCCCAGAATCCCTGGGTTTATGTCTACGTCACTCTCATCTCTGCCTCCATCTTCATGTGGCTTCTCCCCTGTGTCTGTGTCTCCTCTTGTGTCTCTTACAAGGACACCTGTCTGGATTTAGGGCCACCGTACTCTGAGGTGACCTCATTTTAACTTGATTGCATCTGCAAAGATCCTACTTCCTAATAATGTCATATCCCAAGATTTTGCATGGAGGTGAGTTTGGGGACATTCATCAGCCTAGGAGAGCAGCACATGCCAGTTCTTGGCAGAGGGGTGCCATTTGGTGAAGGAGAAGAGGCAGAGACTAAGCAAGCTGTCTCTCCTGCACTGAGGGACTGCAGCCCACTGGACAGCCCCCA
>JAQQSY010000430.1:0-16703 GCA_028646535.1 Procyon lotor | reverse complement strand
TGAAGCTTAAGGAAGTGTTTCTGGCGTATGCTGTGTGCACCTTGCTGTTGGCTGCTCTTACCCAGAGGCCATTCATCTGCAGAGTTCCTTCTTGCTTGCAGTGGGGAGTGCTTAGACATTTAACTGCGTGTGATTCATTTATTTGTTAAGATAAACTGACAGAAAAAAATTCTGGTCCAAAAGAAGAAAAAAGGAAAAGGAACAACAACAACAAAAAAAAACAATAAGCAAACTACTATAAGCTTGATTCCAAAAAAAAGAAAGAAAGAAAAAAAGAAAAACCTTGATCCAAAAAAAAGAGAGAAATAAATGAATGAACAATAAGTATAAGCCTGATTTCAAAGAAAAAAAGAAAGGAAAAAGTAGAAAAGAAAAAAAAAAGAAAAGAGAAAAGAAAGAGAAAAGAAAAAGAAAAGAAAAAAAGAGAAAAGAAAAGAGAAAAGAAAAGAGAAAAGAAAAGAGAAAAGAAAAGAGAGAAAAGAGAAAAGAGAGAAAAGAGAAAAGAGAAAATAGAAAGAAAAGAGAAAAGAGAAGAGAAAAGAGAAGAGAAAAGAGAAGAGAAAAGAGAAGAGAAAAGAGAAGAGAAAAGAGAAGAGAAAAGAGAAGAGAAAAGAGAAGAGAAAAGAGAAGAGAAAAGAGAAGAGAAAAGAGAAGAGAAAAGAGAAGAGAAAAGAAAAGAAAAGAAAAGAAAAGAAAAGAAAAGAAAAGAAAAGAAAAGAAAAGAAAAGAAAAGAAAAGAAAAAAGGGGAAAGCCTGGTCTTGATTCCACCAGAACTGAAGTTGATACTTTGGAGCACTATGGTCAGTAGACTTGGTACATGCAGGGTGGCCTACAACACAGGGACCTGTGTTGGTCCTCCAGGGGGGAGGCCCACTATACTGGTTCACAGTCAAATCTTCCACAGAGAGGCAGCATTTAAGATGAGCAGCTCCAGCCTCCACTGGAGGTGCTGTGTTGCCCACTGAAGTCCAACTGTGCCAGTGGGTGGGAAATAGAAGATGGCATCACCCTATCCTCTCCTCCCTGTGGAGGGGAACTCGTGGCCACCACTGCTCAAGAAGTCCTCACAGAAAAATTAAAAAATTCCCCTCCTGTGGCCCAGGGCTCTGTCAGATCCCTGCTCTCAACTTGCCTATGTCCAGGTCATCGACTCACCCTGTGTCACAGTTCTCCTGTGTTTTATATCTCTCGTGCATGAGTGGGACTCAAAACTCAAAACTACAAATATTAAAGGACCAGGCAAGGCACACTCTCTTCCACCTGGATAAAGTCTTACAGTGCTGTACCTGGTGCAGCTCTATCCCAGAAAAGCAGTTTCATGGCCACTAAGGCACCTGGAGTCTAATTGTGAAGTAGAGCAAAAAGATGTGAACTGGTTATCTGCCCTCTGCATGTGTCTCTGTCCCCTGCTGTTGAATGGCTGCTCAATGGCACCCATTGGTTCCTTGTTCTTGGAGAGGAAATATACCCTCTTCTAAATGTACTCCAGCAAGGGGAATATTCTCCTCCAGTGCAAGCCAGGGGATCCCCATACCATGCTGTCCACCATCTTCTCCCAGCTCTCCACCCTCCTTCTCCCCAAGAGGACCATTGCACACCCAGCTTGACTCCAGCAAATAACAGACTTCTAAAACCTCGCAATTTGAACTTCACTGTTTGGGGGGGAGGGGGAATTGCCATAGTCATTTCCTCTCAATTCCCACAATGGCCCTTTCTTACATAAACCCAATGTGCTGTTCTCTTTTTCCCTCTCTCCCACTGTCCCTGTCCTCTCTCTGCAAATATATTTCCCACTACCTCCTCAGTACCACAGCTTTTCTCTCTCCCATTTATGTCTCTGAATATCATATCCCTCATGTTCTCTTCTACTAATTGTGTTCTCTTAATCCTCAAATCTATTTCCTAGTTGTTCAAAATGTTTTGATGCCAACCTGTGTTTGAGGGATGAGACAAGTTCAGGGTTTCCCCACTAATCTGCCATCTTCACTCCCAGTAACAAACAGAGAATTTTAAAATCAGCAAGAAAAAGCAACTTTCTTTCAATCTAGGGAATACTCATAAGGTTACCAGCATATTGCTCAGCAAAGACCTTGTATACCAAGAGAGAAAATGGTGAAAGAAAAAAAAATTGTCTACAAAAAATACTTTGCCCAGCAAAGTTGTCCTTCAGAAACAGAGGTGAGAAAAATACTTATTTTCCCAAACAAAAGTAGAAGTGGTCATCACCAAGAGACCTGCCTTGTAAGAAATGCTGAAAGAAATTCTTTAAGCTGGGAGTGCCTGGGTGGCTCAGTTGTTAACCATCTGCTTTCAGCTCAGGTCATGATCCCAGGGTCCTGGGTTCAAGCTCTGCATAGGGCTTTCTCCTCAGCAGGAAGCCTGCTACTCCCTCTCCAACTCCCCCTGCTTGTGTTCCCGCTCTTGCCATCTGTCTCTCTGTCAAATAAATAAATAAATAAATAAATAAATAAATAAATAAATAAATAAAAATTATTTAAAGATTTTTTTTTTATTTGACAGAGAGAAACACAGCAAGAGAGGGAACACAAGCAGAGGGAATGGTAGCAGGAGAAGCAGGCTTCCTGCGGAGCAGAGAGCCCAATGCGGGGCTCCATCCCAGGACCCTGGGATCATGACCTGGGCAGAAGGCAGGCGCTTAACAACTGAGCCACTCAGGTGCCTCTAAAAAAATTATTAAGCTGAAATGAAAAGATACTAACTAGTAACATAAAAACATGGCAATCAACAACCCATTGGTAAAGCCAAGTATATAGTCAAATTCAAGATATTCTAATAATTAATAAGGTGGTATATTCACCACTAACTCCAATATAAAGGGTGAAAGGCAAAATAAAAATATCTATAGCCATAATAATTTGTTAGTTAATATACAATGCAAAGAGATGTAAAGCATTACATCAAAAGCAAACTGTGGAGGGGGAATAAAAATCTAAGCTTTCTCTGTATAATTGAAGTTAAGCTGTTATTAGTTTACAGTAGACAGTTATATCTGTAAGATATTTGAAGTAAGCCTCAGGGTAACAATAAAACAAAAACTAGGAAATACAAGATGAAGAGAATAAAAATCAAAGTATACCTCTACAGAAAATTAATTCACAAAAGAAAATTGCAAGAGAAGAAAGGAACAAAGGAACTATAAAACAAGAAAACAGTAAGATAGCAAAACCAAGTCCTTACTTATCAATACTTACTTGAGAAGTAAATGGATTAAATTCTCCAATCAAAAAACAGACTGGCTCCAAAAACCCAGATATAAACTCACAATTAAATGGTCATTTAATCTTTGACATAGGAGGAATGAATATATAATAGAAAAAAGATGGTCTCTTCAATAAATGATACTGGGAAAACTGGACAGCTACATGTAAAAGAATGAAACTGGGTTTGACCATACATAAAAATAAAATCAAAATGGATTCAAGCCCTAAATGAGAGACTCAAAACCATGAAAATCCTTGAAAAGAACATAAGCAATAATCTCTTTTACATCAGCCATAGCAATATTTTTCTAGGTATGTCTCCTGATGTAAGGGAAATAAAAGCAAAAATAAACTAAAGAGACTATATCAAAATAAAAAGTTTCTGCATAGTGAAAGAAACAATTAACAAAACTAAAGGCAATCTACTCAGTAGGAGAAGATATTTGCAAATGACATATCTGATAAAGGGTTACTATATAAAATATATAAGGAATTCATACAACTCAACAACCAAAAACCAAATAATCGAATAAAAAATGGGCAGAAGAGGACACCTACTTGGCTCAGTTGGTTAAGCATCTGCTTTCAGCTTGGGTCATGATCCCAAGGTCCTGGGATTGAGTCCTGCATTGGCTTCCTGCTCCGTGGGGAACCTGATCCTCCCTCTGCCTCTCTCTCTCCCTTTCTCTCTCTCATAAATAAATACATACATACATACATACATAAACAAAATCTTTTAAAAATAAGTAAAATAAATAAAAATGGGCAGGAGATACGAACAGACCTTACTCCAAAGAAGGACATACAGATGGCCAATGAGCATATAAAACGATGCTCAAGTCACTAGACATCAGGGAAATATGAATCAAAACTACATATTACTTCACACCTGTCATAATGGCTAATATCAACAGCACAAGAAAGGAGTAAATGTTGACAAGGATGAGGGGGAAAAAGGAACCCTCTTGCATTAGGGAATACAAATTGATGTAGTCATTATGGAACACAGAACGGAGGTTCATCCAAAAATTAAAAATGAACTACCATATGATCCAACAATCCCATTACGAGGTGTTTATTTGAAGAGAACAACAGCAACAACAAAACTAATTTAAAAAGATATATACGTACCTATGTTTATATCAGCATTATTTATAATAGCCAAGATATGGAAACAACTCAAATGTCCATTGATGGATGAATGGATAAAGAATTGTATATGTATACAATGGAATACTACTCACATAAAAAAGATTGAAATCTTGCCATTTACAACAATATAACGGACCTTGAGAGCATTATGCAAATTGAAGTAAGCCAAATAGGAAAGGATAAATACCATGTGATCTCTTACACATGGAATTAAAAAATAAAAACAAAAATAAAACCAAGCTCATAAATAATGCAGAGGACAGACTGATGACCAGAAGCAGGTGGCATATGTAGCGAAATGTATGAAGAAGGTCAAAAGGTAAAACATTCCAAAAATAAAATAAGTAAGTCATGAGGATATAATATACAGCATAGAAATCAAAATCAATATTTTATTGCATCTATGAAAGTTGCTCAAAGAGTAGATATTGTAAACCTTCATCACAAGAAAAATAATTTTTTCTTATTTTTTTTATTATTTCTTAATAACTAATCAACAGATGTTAATTAGACTTACTGTGGTGACTATTTGACAGTATATACAAATACCAAATCACTGTTATATACCTGGAACTAATATACTGTTATATGTCATTTACACCTTTTAAAAAAAATTCAAATATGGAATGCAGCTGTGACGAGAAATGGTAAAAGAAATTTTACATAAGCAGTGTACTCTGATAAAGTTGCTTTTCCTGGACTTTAACAATTCTAAACATCTATATATGTGTCTTAGAATTAAACAAAGTAAATGGATAGTAGATGGTGGGAGCATGTTTCTAAATATTGGAGTGGTAGATAACACACAAGCAGGGGGTAAGACTAAAATGATTAATATGGCAATGGTTTCAAGTTGGAAATAACAGCATAAATTCATGTTTAGCTTATACAGATACAGGTGAAAACTTATAGAAACATTTATAGATAAGTGCATATGCACAACTCAGTATACACATATAGTTCTTTGTTCTGTCAGCTGTGAAAGCCTAAAAGGAACAACACAGTAGCAGAGAGCACACCTAAGCCCAGATTTTGATTTCTAATACCTTTCTCTATAAAAGGAAAGACAACTCCTTGAAGAAATATCTGAATCTAGGACTAGAGCAATAAGTATAGAACATGAGCATGGAATATCAAAATTTTTTAATTTTTTAATTTTTAATAAACAAATTGGGAGTGTATGTCAAATGGCACAGCAGCCAATGGCAAGAGCTCTCCAAGACTAAAGCTGGAACATTCAAGCAACCAATAATGAAGTTGTGTTAGCTTATAACCCAAAGTATAAAATATCCATAAATTGATATAAATACAAACAACTGGTTGAATAAATAAATAGATGAGAAGAAATAGAAAAACCATTCAGGTAGGAACATTCCAAATAATTTATGAAGATACTACCCTTCAACTAGGTGACACATAATTGGCTATGCCCAAAGTATAGATTATGCACAGTGACTTCCCTCCAAAGAGTCAAGTATGGAAAGGGGTGGAAAATAACTTCCTAATGGAGAAACCTGACAAATACTACCTGAGGCAGGCAATCAAGGTTAGCTTCAACAGGGAGAACTCATGTTCATAGTATGTATTCTCAACAGGATATGATGACCCATAACACCAGCTGAAACATGAGAAAAATCACAATCAAACCTGAAAAACATTCTACAAAATGCATGAACAGTACTCCACAAAATGATCAAGGTGTAAAACATAGATGTAAAAACACAGATGTAAAAATGTAAAAATCTGTAGATGTAAAGATGTAACATCTGTTGAAGATGTAAAAATCTTGAACAAAATATTAACAAACCACATACAATACATTAAAAGTATCACTCAGTACAATCAGGTGAGATTCTTTTTCCTGGGATGCAAGGATGGTACAATATTTGCAAATCAATCAACTTAATACACAACATAATAAAACAAAAGATAAAATTTATATGATCATCTCAATAGATGCAGAAAAAGCATTCAACAAGATTCAGCATCCATTCATGATAAAAACTCTCAACAAAATGGGGTTAGAGGGAACATACCTCAACATAATAAATGTCATATATGAAAAATCCACAGGTAACATCATTGTTGACGGTGAAAAAATAAAAGGTTTCCCTCTAAGGTCAGGAACTAAACAAGGATGTCCACTCTCACACTTTTATTCAACATAGTACTGGAAGTCCTAACCACAGCAATCAGACAAGAAAAAGAAATAAGAGCCATCTATATTGGTAAAAAAAAAAAAAAAAAAAAAAAGTAGCTAAACTGCCATTATCGGCAGATGACCTGATAGTATACACAGAAAATGCTAAAGACTCCACCAAAAAAATGTTAATAAATGAATTCAATAAACTGGCAGAATACAAAATTAATACCCAGAAATCAGTAGGGTTTTATACACTAACAAAGAAGTCACAGAAAGAGAAATTGAAAAAAATTCCATATTTCATGTATTCAAATACAAAGATCTTGTATTCAAGAAGGGGCAAATATCCAAAATATATAAAAAACTTAACATCAAAAAAATCAAACAATCTAATTACAAAATGGGCAGAAGATGTGAATAGTCATTTTTCCAAAGAAGACATGCAGATGGCCAAAGGACATATGAAAAGATGTTCATCACTAATCATTTCAGGGAAATGCAAAACAAAACCACAATGAGATATCACCTCACACCTATTAGACTGGCTAAAATCAAGGAGACAAGAAACAGAAAGTATTAGCAAGGATGTGAAGAAAAAGGGAAGCCTCGTGTGCTGTTGGCAGGAATGTGTGGAGTTGCCTCAAAAATAGTGAAAAATAGAAATGCCATATGTCCCAATAATTCTACTATTGGGTATTTACACAGGGAAAATGAAAACACTAACTCGAAAAGATATATGCACACCTATGATTATTGCAGCATTATTTAATATAGTGAAGACATGGAAGTAACCTAAGTGTCCATCAATAGATGTATGGATATAGGAAATGTGGTAAATGTATACAGTGGAGTATTATACAGCCATTAAAAAGGATGGACAACATAGATGATCTAGAGGGTATTATGCTAAGTGCAATAAGTCAGACTAAGAAAGACAAATACCATACGATACCATTCATAAATGGAATCTAAAAAACCTGAAAAAACAAAAAGCAAAATCAAAATTATAAATACAGAGAACTGCCAGAGGGGAGGTGGGTAAGGAGTTAGAGAAAATGGGAGCAGGATAAAGGGAGATACAGGCTTCTAGTTATGTAATGAGTAATTCATGGGAATAAAAAATCAGTACATAAGGAATACAATCAATGATATTGTAATTGTAATGTATGAGGATAGATGCTTAGCTGTACTTGTGATGAACATAGCATTATGTATAAACTTGTCATATCACTTGTATACCTGAAATTGACGTAACATTGTATGTCAATGATACTCAAAAAAATAAAAAGAAAGACTAGCAAGGTCATCAAAAACAAGTCTGAGAAGCTATCACAGCCAAGAGGAGCCTAAGGAAACATAACGAAATTCATGACAAAATACAAACATAAATGTAATGTGGTATTGTGATGAGATCCTGGACCAGAAAGAAGACATCAGGCAAAAACCAAGGAAATGAGTAAAACCTGATTTTAATTAAGAATATATTAGGGGTGCCTGGGTAGCTCTGTCAGTTAAGCGTCTGCCTTCTGCTCAGATCATGATCTCGGGCTCCTAGATAGAGCCCGACATAAGTCACCCTGCCCAGCAGGTAGTCCATTTCTCCCTCCCCATGCTCGTGTTCTCTCTCTCACACTCTCTGTCTCAAATAAATAAAGTCTTTTTTTTAAAAAAAGAATATATATTAGTGTTCATTTATCAATTGGGGTAATGGATCATATTATCACAATTTATTAATAATAAAAGAAACCACTCCTTCTCCTAATGTTTGGAAGGGAGGGGAGTGGGGGTATGGATGAGCCTGGTGGTGGGTATTAAGGAAGGCACATATTACATGGAGTGCTGTGTGTGGTGCATAAACAATGAATCTTGGAACACTGAAAAAATAAAATAAAATAATAATAATAATAATAATAATAATAATAATAAAGGAAACCAGATGTGGGATATGTGGGAAATCTGTACTATCTTCACAACTTTTGTGTAAATCTAAAACTATTCTACATTTTTAAAGTTAGCTAAAAACAAATATCACAAGACACAAAAAGAATTTGAGGAATATAAGAAAGAAAATTATTTTAACATTTATGAACTTTTTAGAAAGAAAAATAACGTTCCCTGAATAGATACCTCCAAATATTAAGCTAACCTAAAAAATTTAAGCATGGGAAAGATAAATACCAATTCTCAACATATTAAAATATTGAGGGGCACCTGGGTGGCTCAGTGGGTTAAAGCCTCTGCCTTCGGCTCAGGTCATTATCTCAGGGTCCTGGGGTCGAGCCCTGCATTGGGCTCTCTGCTTAGCAGGGAGCCTGCTTCCCTCTCTCTCTCTCTGCCTACCTCTCTGCCTACTTTTGATCTCTTTGTCAAATAAGTAAATAAAATCTTATAAAATAATATAAAATAAAATATTGAGCAACAATAGAGGTACTTTTTAGCAAATTCCAAAATGTAGAACTCTGAAAAAAATAAATGACTCAAGCAGAGATTCAGGACCAACTAATCTGACCTTCTTGAAGTGGATGGAATTGGTATTATTAAAGAATAAGATTGCCTCTCTGAGTGACTCTCCCTCAATTTCTAGGAAGGCTCTTTCTTATTTTTTGTACCAAAACATTCAAAAAGATGGGGCTGAAATGAACTACCAAGGACTGAATGGACTATGGCCAATTTTCAGAGGAATCAAACAAATAGGATCATGGAATCTCAGAGGTGGTGAAATCACCAAAGTTGACCCCTCATTTCTGACACGAGGAAGAGAAGAGCCTGGGGGATGACATGTCTTGTACTATAAAGTATGTGCAGCTATTGATTCAGTTGCCACTAGAGCCTGCAGGGACATGCTTTCCTCAATGTGTAACATAGTAACAGTGAACAGCTGCTGCCCGTTACTTCTCAGGGCCATTCCTTTCCCTAAACTCTCTTCTCCCTCTCTGCTGACAGACAGTGCTTCTCTATCACAGCACATTCTCACTGAGCACATCTGTGTTAAAATAGTCATCTATGTAGTACTCCATTCTTCCCCTTCGCGAGATAATAGGAGCATAAAGGTAAACTTACAATTCCATCCCTAAAAGACAAGTTGGACTAGTATAAAGCAGCGATGCCTTAAGGTGACAAGTTATATTGGAAATGGAGTGAACAATCTCATACCATACATAATAAACTCAGAAACTTCATTAATGTTTGCTCATTAAACTGAAACCAATTAAAAATAATCAACAAAAAGTGATCCATTTCTTCTAGTATATTAATTTAATTTGGATGAGAGTAAATTATACCTCAAATTAATCACTTCAATGGGAGATGGTTAAAATGGTTAGGTTTTCTATCCTATCGATTTTCAAACTAAGATGGAGAAAAACACAAAAGCAGTTCAATTTAAATAAAAGTGAGGCTTTGAACTTGAAAATAATCAGATAATGAGCAGACACAGCTATTTTTCCAACTTAGATTTTAATTAGTTTTCTTTGGTCTGAAGCTGATATGCATCCAATAAACTTGCAAATTTAGCAATTATCTGTAAAAAATCTTTGCCTTTAAATAACTTGAGAGTTGTCTCCTGGGACTAAAAATATAAGCAACAGATACAGAAATGTTTAAAAATGAAAATTCTGCCTGACTAAAATATACTTAGGAATGTGAAAAATCCATGCTGAAATTAGTTACCCTAAAATTGCATCATTTGACCATGAATTTCGAACTTATTAAACTTTCAAAACCTCAAAGGCAGAAGGAAAATGTCAGCAGTTCATGGCAAGCAAGAGTAAACTTTATATTATGGTAATGCTCTGCAAACCTCGAAAGCTCCATTTCAGAACAGGAAGGTCTCTGTACACACGTAATTCATACTGTGTTTTTCACATTTGTTCAACACACCCCCATAGATGGAGCTCTTTTCCAGAAGGAATAAGGGTTGTTAAGATTAGATTTCAGAGAGCCTCAGTGGCTTAGTCGGTTAAGCATCTGCCCTCGGCTCAGGTCATGATCTTGGGGTCCTGGGATTGAGTCCTGCATCAGGCTCCCTGCTCCGTGAACCTGCTTCTCCATCTCCCTCTGCCTGCTGCTCCCATGCTGTGCTCATTCACTCTCCCCCCACCCCCGTCAAATAAATATATGAAATCTTTAAAAAAAAAAAAAAAAAAGATTAGATTTCAGTGGTGCTGCCTCCTCTCTCAATGCTTGCCACCCCTTTCTCATAAAAAGGTGAAGTCTTCTCTGTTTCTACTCTTCGGGCAGGGTGTCTGCCATTGCTTAAATAATATGAAACCGGCCTCCCCTTATCCTCATCTGTGTTTTCTCCATTCCACCTTATCCTAAAAGTCAAGACTATTTACTCTGGGATCTTTATTTCCTCATAGAGCACAAGACTTTCAGCCTTCTAGCTGTTTGCCTTCCAGCTTAAAGCAATAGGTCTAAAATATAATACAACCTTTATTCTTCCTCCCAAAATAGGTGACAGTAAGTAAAATATATTTTTCAGATCCAAGTTAAGCAAAAGAGTAGCTATGAAAATGAATGCTAATTAAATAATAATTATATTAAATGGAGCTCCCTTCAATGACTCAACAGAGTTGATTTAGTGGTTAAGAGGCAGGTGCTGGAGTCAGACTTCTAGACTTTAAATCTTGCTTCTCCCACTGATTAGCTATGTGACTTTAGGCACAATGCTCCTCTCACTACATCTTCACCACTTTTATAGTTTTAAAAAAAAGAAAAGAATTTAGTTTTTTAATATATATAACTAAACATATAATATACATGTAAATATATATATATAAATATATATACATATGTGTGTGTGTGTATATATATATATATAAATAAAAGTCCATGGTGTGCTTCTCATGCTCCTCTCACTATAAGTTCTTGTAGAATTTAAAGAGACAGTAGATGTTCTGCTATATGCTGGCTGTAGAGATTCAGCAGCCTTTTCACCCATGTAGACTTTCCCAATAGAGCAGAGACTAGAAGTTTAAGAACTACATTTCTCAGACTCTTTTGCCAACATGATTCTAGATACAATTTAGGTTTTCCCAATTTGGGTGAGTTTTGGAAGACAGAAAATAGCCAAAATTATTACTCTTCCTTAGCAAAGGGCAATTAAGTGACCTCTGGCAGACATGAAGTTTTACAATGGCTCTGGGTATTTCACCCTGAGTCACCTACCTTCATACTCTAGTTTCCTGTGATTTCCTAACATGGCAAAAGCAGCAACTTCCTAATCCTCTAAAATTCTATACCAAATATAGTCAGTGACAGATTTTCTTGATCTTCACTCTTTGAGACCACCCAATGATTTTGTAAGCACCTACTCCCCTACATTAAATTCCCTTCCTCTCACAATCTTTAGAATGGTATGTTTTCCCAACTGACCTGATAGATAAACATATAAAATATTCATCACAGTGCCTAGTACATAGCAGGCACTCTATAAAGGTAATTTTTGATAGTAATAACAGTAATAGCCACAGCAGCATTTTAAGACAGGCAGGAGAGGCAGTAAACTAAATCCCCACATTTTTGAACAAAACAAAGGTGAAGTATCATGAAAATAAGGTGAAGTTCTGTATTATACAAATCATATGGGAAATACAACATTGGTTTGTAGAATTAGATGCAGTAATTCGATTCAGCTGTTATGCCCCTTTGTAGAACAATTCAGGGATTAGGGGTGCTGACCCCCACGCACAGTTGAAAATCCACCTATAACTTCTAACTCCCCAAAAACCTAAACTACTAATAACCTACTATTGACTAGAAGCCTTATGATAGCATAAACAGTTAGTAATACAAACTTTGTGGGTTATATGTGTTGTATGCATATGCTTATAAAAAGCAAGCTGGGAGAAAGAAAATGATATTAAGAAAATCATAAGAGAAAATACATTTACAATACTGTACTATATTGAAAAAACCTGCATGTAAATGGACCCATGCAGTTCAAATCTGCATTGTTCAAGAGCCAGCTGTATATAGATTTGCGAGTATTTTATTTTACATCCTTGTAATTTGGAGGAATGATCTTGAAACAAGAAAGCAGCAGGTCTGGGTTCAAATCTTACTCAGCCACTTTTTACTCTGATCTTGCACAAGTCAGCTTTCTGTGCTTCAGTTTTCAGATCTGCAAACCCAAGTATTCTAACCAAATGCTCGTTGAGGGCCTATTCAGTTGTTTAATGCTACGTTTTTAGAACTAAGTATGCAAAGCCCTTCAAGGTCCTTGAACACTGCCTAACATCATTTCAATATTCTCCTGAAAGCAAATATATGTGATTAATTTTCCCAAGAAAAAAGCATTTGCATATCAAAAGGTATTTTTCATTTTAACATAGGCTAGCTCCTGTCCCAATTACCACCAAATTTTTATTAATAAAGTAATGCTGTCTCATTTGAACCAATTTACAGTCAAGAGAAAAGAGACCTGAAAAGTATCAATTCATCTGAACTATATCTCAGAGAGCAATTATGCACGGGTCTTTTCAATCATCAAAACCAGACAAACAAGAAGATTACAGGAAAAAAAAAAACAGATGCAGAGAGACAGAGAGACAGAGAAAGACAGAAACACAGAGAAAGAGGGACAGAGAAATGGAAAGAAAAAGAATGTGGAAACATTTTGTAAAGTACAAAGCACAAAATAAATATAAATATAGATGGCTGCAAGGACCTAATTGGAAAATTAACCCATCAGTGAATTCCATTTCTTTAGATGGCTAGAAAATTTAAATTCCCTTAGGCAGTCCAACAGACAATGGTTACAGAAGGAGCTCTTAGTCTCAGGAGATGTGAAGTTCGATGCCAGAGTCAGTAATTAATAGCTGTTTGATTATAAGCAATTTAACCTCTATGAACCTCAATTTCTCATTAGTAAAATAAGAATAACAATAATCTCATAGATTGTTCTGTGGATTAACTGACAAAATACATGTCTATACACAAATCACATTTATCAAGGTGTTTAGTATAGAGTGAATTCTCACTACCTGTTAGCTATTGGTAGAAATCGCCCCTCCAAACTGCTATTTCACTTTATGAACCATCTTTAGCTAACCCATTGGTGCCTTTCATAGCAACTTTATCATCCTAAACCCAGCTCTGCAGTGTTAAGTTGATTTCAACCTATACCACCTTAGATATGTGAAGGTTTGCTGGAAGAAAAAAAACACCAGAAAGTAAATTGAACTTATTAAATTAAAACTAAGATTGAATTATAAAGGAGAATTGGGATTTTTTTTTTCTTAGTGACTAGGAATACTCTATTCTATCACAATTCCGTCTTTTAATCTACTTTTGTTTTCAACAGATTCTGACCCACTCAGTCCTAATTTCATTATAAAAATAGCCTGTGACCCAGAAAAGACCAACATGTGGCAGTCCCACATGAGGGTAATTGGTCATATTAACTTCAGTGACAGAGAAGATCTTGCAAAATCTAAAGAAGAAAAATATTTAAATCCAAGGGGCCTCAGAAAAATATTTTTAATGTACTCATAAATTGGTATGTTATCAGGCAGTCATTCTCAAAATGGCCCAACATGGGCTGCCACACTCCTTATTCAAATTTGACAGCATGATCATTAACAAATATTTATTAGGCATAAAATGTGCAGGAGACTATTCTAGATGCTGAGGATACAGTGATAAATAAGAAAGAAGAAAACCTTGCTGTCCTGGACTTAGAATCTAGTGTCCAGAGACAGACACATAAAAATTAATAATATATATTCTGTGCCAGATGATAAGTGCTTCAGGGAAAAATAAACAGTCAAGATGCATAGGAATGCCACAGTGGGAAGAGAGTTTCAGTTTTAAATAAATACCACAGTCAGAGAAAGCCTCACCAAGATAACATTTGAGTAAAGATCTCAAAGAGATGAGTTATAAGCCATCTGTGTACCTGGGGAAAGAGAATTCCAGGCAGAGGGAAAAACAAGGCAGAGATGTTCAATTGAGGAAGTACAAGGAGGCCTGTGTAGCCTCTCTCTTTTCTGACTGAACTGTTTTCATCAAATACAGTGAGTGAGTCATGGGATATTTTGGTCTTCTCAATAGGACCTCCTTCCAAAGTCAGTTAAGTCCTCAGATACACTGTTGCAAATTGAGCCCTGGACAGTGAAGACCAGACAATACTCAGAACAACAGGATACAATTAAAAAAGAAACAGTCTAAATGAATATCACATCACAGCCTCTGAAATCTGGAAAATACAACACCTAGGAGTAAAGACTAAGGAATAGGAATCATGCAATAATGAACTCATTCACTCGTCAGCAAGTATTTGGTAAGCATGCAATAGGTTTCCTATATTATTCTTTGAATTATTATAAGAAACACAAGAAAGCAGACTGCATTTTTTAGCATCCTTGTGTTGGACAGATAACAGGAACACATTCACATAATCATGTGGTAAAACAACTCATGCTCAAGAAATCAACATTCCATACCACCCAGCACCATCAGGAACATTCTGAAAACAATTTCCTTTGCAGACTCACATTACATCCACAGCAATCTCTATTTACAGATAATCACCAGATAACCTATTTAGCATTATTCACAAGTACTGGATACCATAGGTCCTGAAAAGAGATGTAAACAGATTATATTCTTTCTTTCTTAGTAGAAATGAAATTTGCATAAAGCAAAACAAGGAAAAAACGGTATTTTGCAGAAAATTCCCACTTATCCTTGGGCTGGACAATCCTTTGGGTTTTGTGGATGAAGGAGATAGTACAGCTAATTCCCTCTGGTCTTCTATTCACAGTAAACAGCTGTTGTATTTGTCTTCCCCCAAAGTCCATCCTCCCTTTGTCTTAAAGAATCACCCTCCTTTCCACTCTGAGTCATTCTGATTATGACTAACAACTCCAGTGGTGAGCAAGTGGCTGAGATTGAGGCAGAGTCTTCCATGCCCCCGCTTGCAGGACCAGCTCCATGAGTGTGTGAACTGTGCAGGTGTACACACTTGGAAAGGCATCACACTTGTTTGATGCTCTGTGATCTCAGTTTCAAAATGCTAAGAACTTTCTCTCCGAATCTGTTTTGTAAGTGAGGTCTCATGAGACCTTGGAGTTCACATGTACACAGAAAAAAAACACATAAAATATGCATCATTCTTCACTGCTCCATTCACAGATAACATTTGCATAGAGCATTCAGGAGGCCCCTAATTATTATCAAAGTCTTTTACTTAAATATTTCTTCCATAGTTATCATTTATATATTCTCATGCAAATGGCACCTGTTGAAGCACAGTATTCAATGGGAACAGTGCCATTACAATGGTGACCCTAGAGTTTTGCAATGCTCTGGCCCTATCTTAGTTTGAGTTTCTCCATATAGAGTGGTATGTGTGGAAGTACCTTATTTGGGAAGTGATACCAGTTAGTACTATAAAGGAGTAGAAGAGTGAGAGAGGAAAAGTTAACAAAGGGTACATATATGGGCAAGTCACTGCTATAGGCAATTGGATATTAATCCTACTGAAGACCTTCTGAGAATCTTCATTGAACATACACAAAGATTCTCATCCCTCACTGATTGAATGTCAACCCAGAAACATTAACTCTGCAGCATTTCTGATTTTCCCCTTGATTGCCATACTCCTGCAGCCAGAGGAAGTCCTTGGACAAAGAAGCCCAAAAGGCATCAGGGATAAAAGGAAAATGTGCATAGTTGTCTTAGAGTAGGTTGAGGGGATATGACTGACAGAACCTACTAGAGATTCTGATATGTGTCCATGACATGCTGTTCAAGTGTCAATATTTATCTACTCTGCATCTGCTATGTGCTAGGCATTGTTTTAGTTGTAAAAGACACAAAGTTAAAAATGACAGATTAAAATCTCCGTCATTATGTAACTTGTGGACCAGTGGGAATGGATACTAACTAAAATACACAAATATGAGGAGCATGTTTCATGAAGTTCAGGAAGTAGTAACGATATAATGATGATTTGGTCTTATCTAAGAGATTAAAGAAAACCTCATAGAAAAAAACACTGAGATGAGAAACAAAAGAGGGAATTAAGAAATACTTTCAGGCTCTGGCCATTTGCAACGACGTGGATGGAACTGGAGGGTATTATGCTAAGCGAAATAAGTCAGTCAGAGAAAGACAAGTATCACATGATCTCTCTGATATGAAGAATTTGAGAGGCAAGGCGGGAGTTTGGGGGGGTGGG
>JAQQSY010000429.1:0-16732 GCA_028646535.1 Procyon lotor | reverse complement strand
TTGCTATTGTCCATTTTTGTTTTGCCAGTCTGCTATCCCATTGTTACTTAATTTGCATTTCTCCAATTATTAGTACCATTAAGCCTCTTTCCTTTAAGTTCCTGGCCATTTGAATTTTCTGAAGTTATTCTGCATGCCAATCTTTTTTTTTTTTTTTTTGAGGGGGAGGGTTTTTTTTATTTTTAACATAGTCAAATTTATCAAGCATTTTCTTTATAGTTCAATAAATTCTTCCATACTCTGAGGTGATAAAGATATCTTTCTACATTTTCATCTGTAATAATTTTGCCTTGCAAATTATTCCACTGAGCATTTTGTAAATAGAGTGAAGCAGGGATCCACTTTCATTTTGTTTTTCCCTTGAGAGTAATGGAATGCCACACACCATTTACTGACTCATGCATCTTTTCCCCACTGATCTGCAGTGCCCACTCAGACATCAATTTTCTATATGTACTGGCTTCCTAATCCTTCCTTCTGGGTTCAGTTTCTCTTTATTTGGTGTGAATCCCTTAGCAATTCCCTCTAGAAGAATCAGTGAGGAATAATCTTCCTTAGAAATATATGAAACTATTTGCTTTTTCTTGTATGACACATAGGTGGATACACAGCCTAATTGTCCCCTTGCATTCTGAAACTATTTCATTGCCTTCTGTTTCTATGCACTGAGAGAGCACATGTTGAGAGGTCAACAGCCCATTTGATTTGTTCCTTTATATATAATCTGTCTTACCTCTTATAGATTCCTATTGTTTCCACTTTATCCTTGAAATTTTATAATTTTGATATAATGTTTCTAGATGTACTATCTTGCTCGGGGCTTCTATGTGTCTTTTCAAATTTAGCTCTAAAATACTTTTGATGATTCTTTTTATTATTGTTTCTCCACCATACTCTTTACTTCCTGCGTCTGGAGCTTCTATTAGCTGTGTATTGAAACTTCTTATCTTATCCTCCATCTTTCTTCATTTCTTTCTTCATATTTTCCAGCTCTTTTATTTCTCTGGTCTGCATTCTATGTGGTTTTATCAGGTGTCTGTTACAGTTCACTAATTTTCTCTTCATCTGCATCCACTCTACTGTTCATCTATCAATCTGTATTTTAATGACATCTTTCATTGTAAAATGTTTCCATGCTGGGGCACCTGGATGACACCGCAGGTCAAGCGCCTGACTCCTGGTTCCTGCTCAGGTCATGGTCTCACAGACATGGAATCGAGCCCCCTGTCAGGCTCTGAGCTCAGCACAGAATCTGCTTGAGACTCTCTGTTCCTCTCCCTTTGGCTCTCCCCCTCCTAAAGTAAATAAATAAATCTTTAAAAAATAAAAATATTAAAATAAAACAGGATGTTTGCATGCTTCTTTTTTCAAATCTCCATGCTCTTTTTCCCAAAAATGTCCAGTTCCTGAAGGAGGGACGCCATTCTTTCTTTTATCCTTTGAACATTCCAAACATTTATTGCCAAGTCTGAGAGATTGCATCGTGTAGTGGTAAAGTGTTGTTCCCATGCTGTTCAGGCTCCTCAGTGCTATGAACCTTTTCTTCTGAGCTGGTATGTGGGACCATTGTCTTTGGGGGAGTCTCTGTGCTGTTCTGTAGAGAACAGGAGCTTCTTCCCCTGCCCAGCATCCGTGGCGGGTGGAGTAATTCCAGAGTCCTGATGAGGCTTGTGGGTGGATTGTTCAGGATCGTAGCAAGACAGTCCCTTCTCTGGGTTCTGGCTCCCCACTAGACAGGGAGATTACAGCCCTGACTCTCAGCCCCAGGGGGGCTCTGTAAACCCACTTACCAAGGGATGTTTCCTGCCCTGGAAACTGAATGGATTGTTTGCAGCATCCTTGACCTCCTATATTTATAGCCTACCTGCTCCCCCTTGGGAAATTCACTCACTTCCTTACGATAAATAACAATGTTAATATTTCAACTGCCTGTTCACTACTTTAGCTGAGTTCCCCCCCCCCCCCCAGTAAACAGAGAAAATCCCTTAGAGTTCAGCCAAGTATCTGACAAAATGTGTATTTTAGCCACCATTTCCATGTGTGTAAATGGAGGGCAGGTACTTCTCAATCCAGCTCATTCAACCATTCCTGAAAGGGAACTCTCCTTTCTGCCTTCCTCAGCTCTCCCAATCTCCAGGTTGTCCTTCTGGCTCATGCTCATGCTCCTTTCCTTCTCATGTCCGGGTGTTCTCCTCTTTTTCTATCCATATGACACATCATGGTCTTAGAGCTTTTGACCTTGGTCCTCTTATCTGCATAATCTACATGCTTACCCTTGGGAAATACATTCAATTCCTTGGCATAAAGACTAACATACTAGGGGTGCCTGGGTGACACAGTCGGTTAAGCACCAGACTCTTGGTTTTGGCTCAGGTGGTGATCTTGGAGTCTTGAGGTCGAGCCCTGCATCAGGCTCCACGCTCAGCCAGGAGTCTGCTTGATATTCTCTCTCTCCCTCTCCCTCTGCCCCTCCCCCGCTAAAATAAATGAGTAAATCTTCAAACAACAACAACAAAAAAGAGTAACATAATAATGACCAGCAAATCTGAACCAGATGTGTCTCCCATGATCTATTGCATACTATTTTCCACCCCTTGCTTGCACATGCACCGGCAAACTTCACAGGTACGTCAATCCCAACGCATCCAAAACAAACTCATGGTTGGCCTAATGGAAAAGTTTATTTACTCTCACACTTCATCTTCTTGATGCAGCACATTCATCTGTCTGCTCGGGCATTGAAGCCCAAAACCTGGGTAATATTGTAAAATTGCCCTTTCTCTCAGCAGCCACATCCAATCAACAATAAACATCTACATTCCACCCATCTGGCAACCCTCTGAGTTTTTTCCTCATTTCCATGACCTGAGTTCTGAGTCTTTGCCCTCTGGACTGCTCTAGAGTGGCCCAGATGATCTTCCAACCTCCTTTGCTCTTCTCTGAATTTTGTAAGTAATTACAGGAAAGAAATATATCATGATATTTTCTTCTTATTTCTATTATTGTGGAACAACAAAATCACCAAAAGAACTTGAAAATAATATGTTCGTTTCTGGTCTAATATGGCCTCTGGAGAGCAGCCCAAGATTCGCTTTCCTCGACTGTACACTAAAATATAAACGACACTCAGAAAGAAACAAAGAATGAAAACAAAGACTGTCAGGCATCCTATTGCCACACTATGGGTGGAAATTCCACTAACAAAAATCTACAAAACTGAAATGAACACCAAACTCCATGGACAACGTTGAGTCACGTTATGAGTCTTGAAAAAGCACAGGCAGACCTGCAAGACAACAGAAAGAGGATTGTTCCTCTTCTATTGCCTTCCTTGGGGCTGAAGGATCCAGCCATTACCAATCAGGACACTGCTCAGCCAGCCGCTTTTGCAGATAACACATGTTGACCAGAGTATCATTTACCCCCTTTCCAACAGAGCCATGTACCTGCCGCAAGTGGAGTAATACCAAAAACCCTAGAGAGTAACTATACAGACATAAGATGGCCACTAAAAACTGGGCTAGCCCCCTGCTAATCTCTCACTACCTCATCAGAATAGAATTCCACCTCTCTTATTAAACCATACTATTTTACATACTCAAATCTACTAAGATTCTGATAATGGTTACCTTTCCTGAATAGATACTATCTACAGAATCAAGTCTCAACTGTCTCGCCTAGCATGCAAGAGCTATTCTGTAGATTCAATGTACATTTATAATCTTATCTCTCACTTTATCTCCAAACATTGGGAACTCCAGCTACACAGTCTTATTATATATTTCTAAAGCATTTTCTGTGTTCTATCTTCTTGTCTAGACGTCCCTTATTCCTTCTGCCTAGAAGACCCTCTTCCTTTTTTTTTTTTTTTTTTTAAGATTTATGTATTTATTTGAGAGAGGGAGAGAGCAGGGAAAGGGGCAGAGGAAGAGAGAGAAAGAATCCTTAAGCAAACTCTCCACTGAGCATGAAGCCCGACGCCACAAAGAACTCATTTCCAGGACCCTGAAATCATGACCTAAGCTGAAATCAAGAGCCAGCAGTTCAACCGACTGAGCCATCCAGGTGCCCTGACCCTCTTCCTTTTTAAGCCCACTGAAATCTTCCCCATTATTAAAACCCCACCTTCAAGATCCAAATCCTTCACAAAGTCTTACAAAATCCTTAAATTGGAATTAATCTTCCCTTCCCCTGTGTTCCTATAACATTTTCTTTGTTTATCTTAATACTTATCACTGTCTGCTTAAAGTGCTAGCTGTAACTTTGCTTCTCCATTAGACTGGAAGTCTTTTTTTTTTTTTTTATTAGCCAACACATACCAAAGTGCCTTCTGTATCAAAGACATTCAACAAACATGTGATGAATTCACTGAAGACAAGATGAAAAGGAACCACAGAGAGCTTCTTACTCATCTCGATTTTTACCACTCGATTTTATATTTATCTTGAAAACAATAGCTGGGTTTTGTCACTAAGCCAAGTGGCAGGCTGAAAAGGAACTAAATTATGAGTTTCCTCTGCCATTTTGAAAAGGAAAGCCATAGGTGACACCTTCCCTGACAAAGGAAAAAGGGACTAAAGGTCACAATGGGGACGGGGAAGGGAAGTCATGGAACAAAAGGAAGTCTCATACCCTAATCTCCCCAAGATGGTCCAGTTGCTGACCTCTCCTGTTGCATGAGAGCAATGAAATATGTCATGGAAGGTCAGTAGATGCGACAATGGTAGAAAAAGCAGGAATGATACAATTATAAATAACCAAGGTGCTCGATGGGTCCATCTCAATTCTCTCCTCTCTCCTTCTTTCAACCAAATGATAGAAAATTGTATCAATTTTAAAGTCAGTTATGTATTTGTTGCACAGTAATGAATCAACAATGAGAACACCTTTCACAGTCATTTCCAAACTAGGCAGACACTCTTCTTCTGAGGTTCTATTCATTTACACGGTCATCCTAGAGCTAAAATACCACAGAGAACTCATCTCCTTGTGTTGGTCACGAGAATACTGTGTCCATCATGGTTTTGAAAGGCACAAAAGTTGTGTTTTGCATTCCTCTCCTCACCAAATTCAAGAGCAAAGTTGCTCGTGCTTTTCAGCCATTTCTTTAACAAATATTAAGTGAGTTCGTGTTATGCTCCAAGCACTGTGCTAAGAGCTAGAGGCAAGATGATGAGGAAAAGCAAGAATGGCCCCTGACCTCTTGGAGTTGACTTTCCCTTAGGAGAGACAGATACCAAGAAAATAATTTCCTGGATAAACATAAATGTAACCGCTATGAAAGAAAGTCTTATGGAAAGTACATGAGACTCCATATAACAAAGGAGTTTGAGTTAGTCTGGAGAAATAGAAAGCTTTCCCAGAAAAGACATGTCCCCTGACATTTGAAAGTTGAGTCAGAGTTAAATGAGCAGGCTGCAGGGAAGATGAGGAAAGGGAATGTTCCAGGCAGAGGGAAGTAGTGCACACAAAGGCTTTGCTGCCTGAGAAAACATGTTTATCAACACCAAGGAAAAAACAGCTTTATAAGCCAATCCTTTGGACCACAGCACCCTCTCCTCTCTCTATCTGCAAGATATTTGGTGGCCAAGTTCCTGGGCTTCTTCATACTACTTTATTTAATAAAAGTTAATTATTTAGCAGTTTGGAAACCTTAAAATTACAGACTGTTTTAAGAAGTGGGGTGATAGGGGCACCTGGGTGGCTCATTTGGTTCATCAGCCTTTGGCTCAGGTCATGAGACCCACATTGGGCTCCCTGCTCAGTGAGGGAATCTGCTTCTCCCTCTCCCTCTGTGCTCTTTCTCACTCTCTTTCAAGTAAATAAATAACATCCTAAAAAATAGTAATAATAATAATAAGGTGGGTGATAAATGCAAGTCATAATATGAGGAAGAGAGAAAAAAGAGAGAGAGAGAGAAATGTGAACACCTGTGTCCTGAAATTTTTTTAATTCAGTTTCTGTTCTTGTAACTTCTCCTTCCTCTCCCCCTCTCTGAACTGTCATAGGGTCATAGGGTCAGAACCTTCCCTTCCTTTATTTTATACTCTTCCCTTCAAATGAAAGGCAGCCATAGAAAAGCCAACTCAGAAACGGTTTCATTTCTCGTTTTTCTGGGCAATCTGTCACTGAACTTACTAACTCGGCTAACGAGGCATTCTGATACATTTTGCTTGAGGATCCAATGACGGAAAACAGCGCTATAAAAAAAAATAAATTATATATATATATAAATATACATATGTGTATATATATATACACATATCAGTAACATATAAATTATATATATTATATATAATATGTATATTATATATAATATAAATTATATATATATACACACATATCAGTAACAGGTAGCTAGTGGATTTTGCACATTTCTTAACATTCCAGTGTGTATTGCTGATTCAGAATGACTTTTGAAACCTCTATTTAATTCAGTGTTTTTACCTGCCAGCCAGCATGTTCTGATTTCTGCCTTGGCATGGGCAATCCATTAATCTCCACCCCCTCCCACTATCCTGACATGCAGGATTGGCATAACACGTATTAATTCACCTTTCACTTAAATCGGTTTTCTTCGTACCTTCACTGCATCCAACATCTTGGGCTAACCATATCTATGTTTTTAGCATAATGTAAAATGGGGTCAAACCTCTACTTCTTGAGCCGGGTTTAATAAATAAAACTAATAGCTGAGATTGATTACCCATTTAGACAACAAAGTACAAAACCTAAGATGGATTGTGTAATTTGCAGCTCCATGACATGTACTAAATTTCCAGATGTAAGATAAATAATTCATGCAAATAACCAAGGGAAGACACCCAAGAATGAAGTTGTGTGGTTATCCTTTTACAGCAGATGACATAAATGACAAATTTCATTAACTCTTGACTTAAGATGTCCTATAAATCCATTTTAACAAACCACTGCCTAACTGAAACTGGTGTACAGACCAAGGGAATTCTGTTATCTGTCCTTATCTAGAGGTTTTCTTCATATCTAGACCTCTCAGAAAGTAATTGCTGCGAGCTCAGTGTTTTTACACTCAAGTCTATCTGCTACGTTGTGATTTCAGGGATTGAAGTCCCTCAGATAACTAGAGAAGGGGAAAAAAAACAAGCACGAAGGATATAAGCAGTGAATTCTTCTCCTTCGGTTCCAGGAGAGCATTCACTCCAGTGAATAAAACATGGAGTAAGCATTGAACTTTGTTTATACCTTCACAGGCTTAAATTAGTAAGCGTAGGGGCGCCTGGGTAGCTCAGTCGTTAAGCGTCTGCCTTCGGCTCAGGTCATGATCCCAGGGTCCTAGGATCGAGCCCCGCAGCGGGCTCCTTGCTCGGCAGGAAGCCTGCTTCTCCCGCTACCATCCCCTCTGCTTGTGTTCCCTCTCTCGCTGTGTTTCTCTCTGTCAAATAAATAAAATCTTTAAAAAAAAAAAATTAGTAAGCGTAGTCACTTAACCCTCCAGATTTCATAACTTGCAAGATAGGGATAAAAAGTCCACTCCATAGGATGGTTTTATGGTTCAGTTAGATTTGAGGAAACCAGGATAATCCTGAGAGCCTCCCAGGGATGGATATATATATCCATATATATATAAATATCCATTTATATACATATAAATATATATATATATATATATATATATATATATATATATATATATTGATATGCCAGCCTGGAACCACAGAGTGGTTAGGCCACTAGCCCATCAAGAACAGGCTCTGTGACCAGAGAGTGTGGATCTCTGGGCCCCAGGGATGGAAAGATGAGTCCGGCCAGGCCCACAGCAGCTCAGGGTGCTTGAGGGCCACGGCTGAGTGTGCTGAGCCTGGGACTCCTTTGTGGTTGGTGAAGTCCTCCCTGAGTGTCTACAAGGCAGGAGACTAAATTTTTCTGGAATACTCTAAAAATGAAGAGAGTCTCTACCTTCCAAGAGTTTACAAAAGTTGTTTATAACAGACTTGTAAGCAATGAACCTGACTTTTTTTAATCTTTAGGAGAATTTTTATTATTATTATCATTCCCATTGTATAAATTAGAAAACAAAAGCCCAGAGAAGAGAGTTTAGTGATTGTCCAATGCAGCAAAGATAGTGAAGGACAATGAAACTCAACCTCCAGCCTTTATCCCACTCTCTATCCTATTTCCTTTTTTTCCCCAAAGATTTTTTTTATTTATTTATTTAAGAGAGAGAGAGAGCACAAGCAGGGAGAGTGGCAGGGAGAGAGAGAGGGAGAAGCAGGCTTCCCGCTGAGCAGGGAGCTGGATGTGAGGCTCTATCTCAGGACCTGAAATCATGACCTGAGCCGAAGGCAGATACTTAGTTGACTGAGCCACCCAGGTGCCTCCTGTATCCTATTTCTTTATGGAAAAGCATAAAGTTTCCTTTTAGTTGCTAAACTTGTAAACTTTGTTCTTCTCATAGGGTTAAAAGTTAACTAATCTTTATCAGAGATGATGGACTGAATTTTAGGAATTCCTGGGTTCTGGTTTAAAAGTGCCATGATATTAATGGTTCTGGGTATAAATTCTCCCCAGAAACTATACTTTGGATAGAGTGACCTGAGATCGCTAGGTCTCTACAGGCCTTGTACTGAGCTACGATAACCAAGAAGTACCTTACTACATATGGTATCAAACCAATCTTTAAAAATGTTCTGGAAAGATTGGAGAAAAGTGAAGATTTTGACAAAAGCAAAAGTTTTGCACCGACTGTCTAAGAGAGGGGTGCAGGGGAGTGGACGGATGTCCCTGAGACTCTGCCAGTGGATTCTGCAGTCCCAACAATCCCAGGGGCTGCTCTCGAGGCTTAGAGACTGAGTCACCCTGTTGTCAGCTCCAGCCCGGTCATCAAATTTGGCACCAGCACCACCAAATGCCAAGCCAATTTTTCTTAAGACTTTTAAACCATTTTTTTGCCTGCAACTCTTGCTGCTTCCAGGCTGCAGACTTCTGCGGAAGCTGGTCTGAGTCACATGAGGCAGAAAGAAAACCCAAGGAACTCACCACTGGGTCATTCCTTGGGTCTCAAGGCCACTCGCAGGGTTGCCTTCTCTCCACTTTCCAGAGTCTTCTTAAGTTTGATATGTCATATCCGGAGTTTTTGCTTTACTTGATGGGAGAAATAGAAAAAGTATTCCACTCCATCTTTCTAGAGGTCAAAGTCCCTTTAACTTGCCTGTTTGTGTGTGAGTGAGTGCATGTGTGAGTGTGTGTGTGTGTGTGTGTGTGTGTGTGTGTGTGTGTTAAAATAGATATAGCCCGGGGCACCTGGGTGGCTCAGTGGGTTAAAGCCTCTGCCTTGGGCTCAGGTCATGATCTCAGGGTCCTGGGATCGAGCCCCACATCGGGCTCTCTGCTCGGCGGGGAGCCTGCTTCCCCCTTTCTCTCTGTCTGCCTACTTGTGGTATCTATCTCTCTCTGTCAAATAAATAAAATCTTTAAAAAAAAAAAATAAAATAAAAATAAAAATAAAATAGATATAGCCTAACACCTGTTAAGTTAATCACTTCTACATGACAGTTCAAGGGCATTAATGATACTCACAATGTCATACCCCAAAAAGAATCTCTGTACCTATTAAACAATGACTCCCCGCCCCTCCCTGATAACCTCTGGTCTACTTTTTTATGTCTATGAATTTGCCAGTTCTACATATTTCATATAAGTAGAATGACAACATATTTCTGTCCTTCTGTGACTGGCTTCGTTCACTGAGCACAGTGTTTTGAGGGTTCATCCAGATTGTAGTACATGTCAGAATTCCATTCCTTTTCATGGCTGAGTAATAGCCCACTCTATGGCTAGACCACCCCTGTTATCTGTTGAAGGACACTTGGGTTGTCTCCTCGCTTGCCTTTTTCACAAGGGAGTGCTGAGGGGGGAGGGGAAGTGGGAGCGGAAGTACGTGAAAATCTCACACTGGTTTAAGTATCTTACTCCCTTCTCTCTCTATTAGAGGCAGCAGAACACAGGGAGGCCTGACACTTGGTCCCAGCATCCTGCAGCAATCCACAGCTAGCTTTTCCTCTGGGAAGCCTGCGAATTTATGGGGTTGGCAGAGCGGTGCTCACTCACTTTAATAACCTTCCAATATGGATTTATTCACAATGTAATCTGACACTTTTTAAACACCAGGAAGGAAAAGAGAAAAAAGAAGAGAATATTGTCAGTCTGAGCACATCCCTGCTGCTCCAGGTCTCATCAGTCCCTGTCAGAGCTCAGCCCTCCTCAGACTGCCCAGTGCTGTCACCGAGCCCCGGAGAGCCAGCCAACTCAACCCGCAGGGAAAACAGAAACAGGAAAGCCCTCTGTGAATGTGAATGTTTGTGTTTAGGGAAACAAGATGCTTCTACAGATATTCACATTTTGTCAGAAGACAGTTAAGGTACTCAGTAGTATAATTAAGGGTACCAAAAAATGTTTAAAGACTGTAGAACTTGAAGAGCTCCTGGGTGACTCAGTCGATTAAGCATCGTGCTCTTGGTTTCCCATCAAGTAATGACTCATGGGTTGTGAGACAGAGCCCTGCATCAGGTTCCACACTCAGTGGGGAGTCTGCTTGAAGATCCTCTCCATTTGCCCCTACCCACTACTCATGTATGGGTTCACTTTCTCTCGCTTTCTCAAATAAATAAAATAAATCTTTAAAAAAAAAAAAAAAAAAAGACTGTAGAACCTGAGAAATCGAGAACAGTATGACATACTGGTAGGAAGCTTGACACTACAGGGGTAAGCATGCATCTCTATACTCCACGTCCCAAGAGGGTCATGTTGAGGTTGGTGTATCTTCCCGGGGTGACTACCACACTCCTACTCAAAAGTGAACATCCCACAAGTACTACCTGAGTTTTTGTAGTTTTTTCTTGTATGTATGTATGGTTGTATGACATTGTGAGTATCATTAATGGCCTTGAATTGTCATGTAGAAGTGATTAACTTGACAAGTGTTAGGCTATATCTATTTTACCACACACACAACACACACACACACACACACACACACACACCTACTTATCCCCACTTAAGCAGATCATCCCAGTTACTCCCCAAAGTTTAAAATTTGCAGTCTCACTGCCATCAAAGCTTAATGTTTCTGGCTTTTATTCCAGATATTAAATATCTGAGGGTACAAAGAAGACTGCTTTGTTTTCTTTTCCCAAACAACCTATCCTATTGTGATGGACTCTGATTTTACATATTGGCTCTGGTTTCTTCATGCCAATTCTGTTCATGGAAAATATCAGACACAGCATTCTGGGAGATCTGAAGATCAGGAGAAGTCAAATCCTCATTTATACTGACATCTGAAGACTGAATTTTTGGGTCCTCAGTCCCATTCCAAACATATATATTTTGGATAAAATACATCAAATATAATTACATTGAAGACACAATTGGAAGATGGAATGGGAAATCACTGAATACAGAAACAGAGAAGAAATTCAAGCCTAGAGAGGAAAGTAGGAATAGAGGCTTAGGCTGTCCACTAGGCAATTGGATACAAGTTCAGGTCCTAGGGAACAGAGGCCGAGGTTTTAGCATTCACATGGTTCCTATAGTTTCCACCTCAGCCAAGGACCTAAAGGAACTGCTGAATTCATGAATTAGGGACCAGAAGTTAACCCAAAATATACTAAATCTAAATCCTTCCCCTTAAAAAGGATTGGACGGTAAAGTTAAGTCTCGGTTGAAAAGTCCTGGAGAAAAGGCCAAAAAATTCAGATTCTTCAAAACAATGATACACTTGACCATTGCCTAAGTCATGTTTTTTTTAATACTGGTATTAACTGAGACAGATAAAGTCTGCGGATAAAGTCAAGTTGCTAATTCTGCTTTTTATGCACATTAAATGAATCAGCAGCAGCATCCACGTTGTCTGTCCTAATCAATATCCCAGCTATAATTCTCTAAATGTGACTATCAAAACTGCACATAGAGTTCTTAACAAACTGTAGAAGTGAATTCCCCCAAAAGAACATTTAGAAGAGAAGCAAGGAGGGCTCTGGCAAAATTGGTTTATTGTTAATCAAACTGCTCTGCTTCATCAATAAAATGATTAAGAGCAACTTAGCACTGTTTACAGAGTTCATTGATCAAAGCCTTTGAATTCATGGTCGGGGACCTTATGTGGGGAAACATAACTGCAACCCTCTTGTAAATCTCAAGCGGTTGGGATTCTTTGGAGTCACAGAATCACGGCCTGTCCGTGACAGATGGTTCAACAATGACCATGAAAGAGATTCTGCTCAGTGGGAACAACACAGTGCTAATGAAGTGCCCACAGGTTTGTTCTCTAAACTGCCATTCTTCACTTGCAGACACTTTTGTCATGTACGTGTACTAGATAAAGCTTTTCTCATGGAAACAGCGCTCTCTGTTCCCCACTTTAAATGGACAGCTTGACTTCTATTCTCCAATCTTAACTGTAATAATAGTAGTGATCATGTCTATCATTGGCTGCAACCTAGGACTTGGGCCATGTGATTTATATACATTACTCATTCATTGTTTGCAAGTGAGGAAACAGAGACTGAGTAACCTTCCCAAGGTCATTTAGGGAAGGTGAGAAAAGCATTTGGGCCCAGGTATGTTTGACTCTGATAACGGATATTATCAGAGATATGCTTTTATCTAGTGTAATTACTACCTCTAACAGTAAAAGTCAATATTGGGAAGAGAGAAGTCCATTGGCTATATTTAGTTTAATTGTAAGAAGATGTAGCATACATTTACGATACAAATATTCAGTAAAGATGTTATCATTCTGGAAATGATAGGGAAAAAACTGTATATCTTGATTGCATACATCTACTTATCTGGTATATAGTTGAATACTTCATATACTATACACCACTTAATCCTCATATGATCACTAAAAAATATCAACTCTTACTCTCATTTTACAGTTGAAGGCACTCAGGCTTAGGATGGCTAGGTAACTTTTGCAAATTCAGAGAAAGTAAGTAGCTGACTTCTAGTCCAGGTGCTGGATGCTACATCATTCTACCAGTGTGACTTTATAAATGCATCATTAAGATTGCTTTCATACCAAGTGTTTGTGTACAAAACATATTTGTAATATATTCTTTCATCAATATGCATATTCTCCATTTTGTATTAAGGACTGGAATCAAAATAATCAAAACTTCTCCAAAAAAGTAAAATCTTCAAAGGATCTCTCCCTGATTATAGACTGTTAATAGCTGAAACATTAGGGTTTATGGAGCACAGTCCACTTAATCTTAATGGTGAGGAAACTCACCATTTTCTAGTGGTGAGACTATGAACAAGTCTCCAAAATGGCAGCTTCAATTTGATTTGTGCAAAAACCATGCCAATTGGGAAGATAAAATAAATAAAACAAAAAGCAATCTATCTAGCATAATGTTAGCTAGATTATCATCATCATTGGCACCAACATGACTACATTAAAATTAGGGGATTGACTCTAATGGCCCACTGAATTGGCCAAACTTATACCCACACACATGTGGTCTTTGTGCTCACTGTACAACAACGATATTCTCCACTTGCTGAATTGATTTCTCGGATCACAATCACCATTTATTCACCTACTATATAAGTTCTTGTCTGGTTTCAAATGAACACATAATTAAAATGTTTCATACCTTTAAAAAAATATGCCAAGAAACTTTGGACTTCACAATACAGAACTTACTCAGAAAGTGACCACAAAGCCTGGAGTAGGGTGACAATAGTATCCAGTTTGCCTGTGGCGAACCCAATTTGTGCTTCGTGACTTAGCTTTACTATCAATAGCATTCCATTTTACCCTCAAAAGTGGCCCACCTTGGATGATGAATTGTCTGGTCTAAGCACCTCATTTCCAAACTGGTTAAAAATTTAAATATGAAGCTATTTTAGAGATGATGGCAAATTTACAAATGTAATGTAGGCTCCAATCCAGAAGCCCTATGTGTCCTTCACAGCAGACAGGACAATAAAGGATTCCCTGCATTCGCAGGAGAAAATCCAGCTGTTTTCTGGATAAGCCAGGTGCTGTCTTCCAGAGGAACTAGACAATTTCATATGAATTTTTATTTTCTCCAGAGGACAAGAACATTACCTACATAACAAAGTTGAAGCAAAACATCTCCTATATGAATGGCTATAGGAAACACTCAAACCCTCTTAGACAATTCACCCTTGGAGGCCCATATGCTGTGTCTGAGAGATAAGCTGCACCCCAGGCCTCACAATGCATGACTTGGCTATTGCCTGGAGCTCCTTGTTGCATTTTGTTATTAATGCAAACAATAACATGCATGAGACAACATTTCCATCATTACAGAAAGGGCATTATGTCCTCCAGGGAATATAGCAGGACCTTCTAACTAGCTATCAGGCAACAGCTCTAAAGGTCATCGTCATAATCATAGTTAGGTTCTGAACAATGCTTGGGCTATAACATATAATTAATGTGACAGACTGACCGCAGGATGCTGTCCATTTCCAGTGTAAACCTAACGGAGGCTTAAAGGAACACATCCTAATGGAATAACCTTGTCTTTGTCAGGAATATTCCATTTGTAAGTAATAGAAATCCACTGGCGTTAGCTTAAAGTAAAGAAAAATTTAGCCTAAGGTCGAAGTGGGAGAATCATGTCTAACATCAGTGGGGGGCAAATGTCTTTGGATCTCCTCATAAATTGGAAAGCTCTCAGGCCCTAAGCTACCACTTCTGGAAAAAAGTGGGCTATTACTGCTTTTCTCTGTATCTCTATGTAAGTCTGCTTCATTCTATGGCTTTCCTCCGTCTACTAGCATTCTCTGCTGATTTATTTGGTTTTTTTTCTTTTTTTCTCTTTTCCCTGCTGATTTATTTGTATACAGAGCCCCCTAAAAAGGCATCTCCATTGTAGCTGCCTAGTTCAAGTATTTAGTTCACTTCCTAGTTCAAGGACCCAACCCTCTGGTTTCCAATTCTAAATTCCCAGGAGGAAGCAAATCTGACTGGCCCATGAGGTAGGCATGAGTGTCAGTGAGCTATGACCAAAGAGAACTTGAACAAATAAATATAAACATTGGTTTATGTTTATTCATAGACATTCCCAGAGGAACCTACATGTGGGTATAAAATGGCTGTGTGCATTTTTACTATATTTCTAGAGTACCAAGGAAGCCTATTTTCTGTCTCTTCCCAAATGCCTTTGGAAATAAGTTGGGCATCAGTGGGCACAGGGAAGCATCATGTTCTGAGTAGTAAGTACCGCCATCTTAGCACACTCAGCTGTGCCTCTGAAGCTTCTGTACAGAAGATCAGATCATGTAATTCCTGAGAGTCATGCCAACCAACGCGCCCACTGTGGACTCACAGTGAGGAGGCCGGTGGTGTTCATCACTCTTTACTCTGTCTGCTGTCCTCTGGCTATACTTCCCTAAATCCTGTGCCTCTCACCATCTCCAAGTTTTCCTATCCTGTCTACACCAGACCTTAGGCTGGAAAGAGAGGGTCTTTTTGATAAAGGGGATCAAAGACATAATAAATATAGCCTTAGACAGCTTGTCCAATCTTGTCATTCAGACATCCTTGACTTCTAAGCAACATGAAAAGCTCTTGAAATTTTAAGGGGGCACAGACAAAACTATACCAAAGGCTTAAGTTTTTATAAATTATAAAACTTGATGGCTCATATCATTTAAAACTCATCTGCTTTTGTGATTTATTTTATAATTGTTTGTGTTTTGGGGCACTTTGGTGGGTCAGTCGGTTAAGCATCCAACTCTTGATTTCATCTAAGGTCACAATCTCAGAGTCTTAGGCTCAAGCCCCATGTCAGCCTCCCTACTCAACAAGGAGTCTACCTCTCTCCCTCTCCTTTTGCCCCTCCCCATCACCCGCACACACACACTCTCTCTTTTTCTCTCAAATAAATAAATCTTTAGAAAATAATAATAATTGTGTCTTTACCTAATTATGATTGTCTTACTGGTAATTTTTTTATTGAAACAGAGCTTAATGTGATTCCTTTTAAGAATGAATTTACACAGCGTGCCTGGGTGGCTCAGTCGTTAAGCGTCTGCCTTCAGCTCAGGTCATGATCCCGGGGTCCTAGGATTGAGCCCCGCATCGGGCTCCTTGCTCGGCAGGAAGCCTGCTTCTCCTGTTACCATTCCCTCTGCTTGTGTTCCCTCTCTTGCTGTGTTTCTCGCTATCAAATAAATAAAATCTTTAAAAAAAAAAAAAAAGAATGAATTTACACAGAGGGATAGCAATGGGTAACTTCTCTGTATTTTCAATTATTTTGTCAAATTCAGAGTTTGTGTTTTAATATAAGATTTGGCTTGAAAATTAACAAATACTTACTAAAGGATGTGACCAAGTAATGGTTCTTGTGAATTAAACCTATGTTACTGCTTTTTCAGGAATTATATTCTGTTACAATTTTAGTTGGCTTTGCTTAGTTTTAAAACCCCATTGATTTTAAGTACTATGAAAATAGAAATAGTATATTTTAATAGAGAGGACAACATAATAATTCAATAATTTGGAACTTGATCATAATTTTAATACCATTTCCTATTTAATTTAATTCAATCAATATGTATTGAACACATACTATTGATTAGCCAAAGCACTGTAGGGATTAGAAAGATGGGTGAAAATATACCTTCTCCATCCTTCTCCCCTGCTGCCCAAACATCCATGAGTCCATGTGACAGATGGAGATAAAATAAATATAACACAAGAGAAACTGCA
>JAQQSY010000428.1:0-16744 GCA_028646535.1 Procyon lotor | reverse complement strand
ACACATGAAAAAATGTTCATCATCTTTGGCTATCAGGGAGATTCAAATCAAAACCACACCGACATACCACCTTACACCACTTAGAATGGCCAAAATCAACAAGACAATAAACAACAAATGTTGGAGAGGATGTGGAGAAAGGGGCACCCTCTTACACAGTTGGTGGGAATGCAAGTGCGTGCAGCCACTTTGGAAAACAGTGTGGAGATTCCCCAAGAAATTAAAAATAGAGCTACCCTATGACCCTGCAATTGCACTACCGGGTATTTACCCCAAAGATGCAGATGCAGTACAAAGAAGGGCCACATGTACCCCAATGTTCATAGCAGCAATGGCCACAATTGCCAAACTGTGGAAAGAGCCAAGATGCCCTTTAACAGACGAATGGATAAATAAGATATGGTCCATATAATACAATGGAATATTATGCCTCCATCAGAAAGGATGAATACTCAACTTTTGTATCAACACGGACGGGACTGGAAGAGATTATGCTGAGTGAAATAAGTCAAGCAGAAAGAGTTAATTATCATATGGTTTCACTTACATGTAGTGCATAAGGAAAAACATGGAGGACATTGTGAGAAGGAAAGGAAAGGTGAACTGGGGGAAATTAGAGGAGGAGATGAACCAGGAGAGACTGTGGACTCTGAGAAACAAACCAAGGGTTTTGGAGAGGAAGAGGACGGGGGTGGGGCGAGCCTAGTGGTGGTATTGAAGAGGGCACGTATTGCATGGAACACTGGGTGTGGCACGTGAACAATGAATCTTGGAACACTGAAAAAATAAAAGTAATTAAAAAAAAAAAAGACTAAGAGTGTTTCCATAGTATTATGTGCTCTACTGAGAATGAAAAGACTTCAAATCAAGAAATGTAAAAGATTTAGTCTAAGGGTACCACTAGTGATGATTAATGCAAATATTCTCATAAAAGAACAGGAATTTAATGGTATTTAGAAAGGAATTAAATGGTATTAGGAGATGAATGTCATTTCAGATAAGGATTTGCTGGTAGTGGGTAACATGAGAAAATTCAATGTATAGCACAATACAACTGGCACTTCTGACCCTCAAATAACTCATAAGTTACTTGACTAAGACATTAAGTTAATGGCATAAGAGTAAAACAATCTAATAATATAATTATATTAAAAGCAATTTTATTTGTGTTAATTTAATAGATTAAATGATACAGTACCAGAAGTCTACAGTACTACACATTTTTCTAAATGTCCAATATGTTCATTGCTTGAAATATGGGACTCCAATAAATCTGTTTTCAAAAGAAAGCAACACTGATCTTTAGCATCATTTCACATCCTACTCAATAACTCCACTAGCCACAGACTTTTATTTTCACTAGCTCAAGTATGAAAACCTTTAACATTGTTTTTGGTTGCCCAATTTAGTCCTCCTCACATCCTAAACTTCACCAATGAAAAGCTGCAGCAAAATGTGGATTAAGTAATTTAAACAGCTGATAAGTAAGTTTGGACTAAAACTCAGGGTTTATGACTCAAAGACAATGTACTTTCAGCTAGATCTGTCTGGCCAGAAATTTGAAAATGACTTAGGTTAGTTCTCAGAAATCTAAGTTCATCAGCACATAGGAATTAAAAGACACAAAGGATATAGGGAATAAAAGGCATATCTGCCTTTCATAATAGTGAAAGAGGGTAACTAAGAGAAAGGTGAACTGGTTCCAAAGACCGGTGTTAAATTACTTGTCCAAGATTTCAGAGCTTGCAAGTAGTACCAGAATTATGAAGAGAGCCTAGACACACATCTTAAAGACTGCCAACTCTGGCTTTAAATACATATTGTATTACTTTTTTATTTGATGGAACATATTAAAATAAATAATTTGATGTAGGTAAGTGAGCTCAGATTTGTTTTCAGTCCTGAACAATTGGCGCAGTGTGATACAATTTCCAGCCTTTTTAGATTTAATAAATATTAAATTATATTGAGCTCCATATAGATGAACAATGACTAAATAACTAAATTAATCAATCATTTCTTCACTAAATACATTTTAACCCATTGCTTTTCTACATCAGTTTTTAATTATTGTTTGATTTAACTACATAATAAGAGACAAAGGCTTTTATTTTCCATTCAGTACCATTTCCCTCAAAATCACTACCTAGAAAATAAGATGCATTATTTCTTAGATGAATTTTATATTCAGCAAAAGAAATTAAATTTGCAGTAGATATTTTAATGATAGCCATTTGCCAGAACAATCTTTCATAAACAATCATTATAAAGCAGACAAGATATTCAGTTTTGATATAAGAGTTGAGACACCATGGAATAGATCCCTATAATTTAATATAGCAATTATCCCTGGAGAGTAGCATCATTGTCCTTACTTTCATTGCTTTGAGGAAACAAATCCAATATGAATTATTTGAAATTTAATCTAACTCCATTCATATTAGGAAAAAAAGAGAAATTTTGGCTATCCATTCAAGGAGCAAAATGTCAAAGAAAATATGTTAATGAGTGTAGCCTTTTAAAGTAAGAGATACATATATTTCCATATATATGGAAAAAATACATATATATAGGCACCAGTTATAACCTTTTAAAGGTTATAAGGAGACAATTTAGAGATAGTGATAGTACAAGAGAAGGTTATAGTATCTGGAAGGCAGCTTCCAGAAAGAGAAGTAAAAATATAGGTACATCATATCCATTATCATTACAGAAACTAGTCAGCCATACTAATGCATAATACAAATTTGAGAACATTTTTGTCTGTATAGATTGTATAGATTGTAGATTTCTAAATCTGTATAGGTTGGAGAAAAATGAGCCACATACTATCCATAAGAAAAAAGAGAGCTGGATTTTAACATCATACCAGATATGCCAAAATGAATTCCAGATAAACTAAAGATACAATTGTGAAATTTAAACTGCAAAAGTACTAGAAGAAAATTTTGATGATTATTATAATATTTGGATGAAGAATTTTTATGAAAATGTCAAGAAAAAATCCAGTACAATGACAGGTGAATTTAACAAAATATTAAAAGCTTCCTTGGAGAGCATTACACAAGCCAATTTAAAAGAATAGTAGAGGGGGCGCCTGGGTCGCTCAGTGAGTTAAAGCCTCTGCCTTCGGCTCAGGTCATGATCTCAGGGTCCTGGGATTGAGCCCCACATCAGGCTCTCTGCTCAGCAGGGAGCCTGCTTCCCCCTCTCTCTCTGCCTGCCTCTCTGCCTACTTGTGATCTCTCTCTGTCAAATAAATAAATAAATAAAATCTTTAAAAAAAAAAAAAGAATAGTAGAAAACTGTCAACAAAATTATTTGCAATGTACATGGAAGACAGGAAGTTAATGTCTTTATTAAATAACTGACATTTATAAGTTACAGAGGTAGGAAAATAAAGGACCCATGCAGATATTTCATTAAATAAGAACTGCACATGTCCAATAAACTTAATAAAGTGTTTAATTCACTAATAACCAAAGAAATGCTAATTAAATAATAATAGCAAATATTTTTCATTTGTCCTACTGACAAATATGATAAACACATATTGATGATAACATGGAAAAATGAGCACTTACTCAATTTTAGAAGAAGCACAGCTGGTTTATCTTCTTCTAAAGTAAATATTGCAAAATATGCATATTTTACATGAATATACTGCTAGACACAGAAATTCCAATTAAGGGAGGTTATGTTATAATAATGTAGCAAAGGCCTTCATATTTGCCATTCAACTCCATTTCCCATTATCCTGGTTTCAAGAGTCATGTTGTGCTTGGAAGAATTGTTACTATATTAGCAAGCAGTCTTGGATGAAGTTATCTAAGACATCTTGCCTTCCAACGACTGACCTAAGCTAAGCTGCCAAGATACCTTCTCTGGGGACACCTCAGTGGCTCAGGCCTGGTTAAGCATCTGCCTTCGGCTCAGGTCATGATCCCAGGGTCCTGGAATCGAGCCCCGCATCCGACTCCCTGCTCAGCTCCCTCTCTCTCTGCCTGCTGCTCTACCTACTTGTGCTCTCTCTGCCTACTTGTGCTCTCTCTGCCTACTTGTGCTCTCTCTCTCTCTGTCAAATAAATAAATAAAATCTTTAAAAAAATATATACCTTCTCTGTAGAAAGTTATTATATTGTATGTTATATATAATTATATATATTATATTATATTATATTATATTATATGAACCAGCTGACCTAAAAACTGAGAAAAAATAGAACTTAGTTATCCCAAGAATAAAATACTATGGCTTCTCTTCTTTCCAATACCTAGTCCTTCAAACTTTAATTTGTACAATTTACTTATTTCCTTCCAATAAATTGTTATTTTTCCATTAAACTGATTAAGCTCATCAGGCTTACAACTAACTACAAAACCATGATACAGAAATCAATAACTGACTAAAGATATATGTGCAAGGATTTGATTGGCAATTATTTACAGTATTAAGAAAATAGAGAAGAAAGCTTAAATATCAATGATGCATGTTCTAAATAAATTATGCTACACCCAAATAATGACATGATAGGCAATTACTAAAAACAATTCTGTGAAATGACAGTGACTGACATAGAAAGATATATTATTTTGGAATTCTATAATAAAGAGTTGCCTCTTCTCCCTTATTTATATGTTTAGTTAGTCATGTATTTAAGTTTATTGATATTAGTATTGACTCATGTATATTTATTATTCTTGGAGTTATAATACCACGTTATCTGTTCAAACTGTTACAGCTTTGGTCATTGGTAACTCCTTCAGGTTAACTTCTACATCCTATATCCCTTTGATATGCCCACGTGTTTTTGTCCTTTGCTTTCTGACACTACAGGATACTACAGGCTCATTATATATGTTCCCTGCTCCAGCCCTAGCATCCCTGTTCCCTTTCATTGATGAATGTATACAATCATTTTTAACACAGTAAAATATCATACCAGCATATAAAATAAGATCATAGATCTTTAAAATCTTATTAATGTACTGAGAAATTAACAAATTAATACTGAGAAATCATACAGAATGTTAACAGAATAGTATACAGAATGTTAGCATTACAGAAAAAGTGGAGATACAGAACTTTTGCTGCAACAAGGTTATACATCAACCATACATTCTCCTCCGGCCTTGAGTGTATCCCTTATTTCTGACAAAAACACTAGACACATTCCTGACATTGAAGGTCACAATTCCTACTTGTTTTCAAAAACTCTCCAAACTACAAGTGTTCCCCCAAGTCCATGGCAAAGAAATCAATAAAACTCAGAGGCCAGGGGCTCCTGGATGAATCAGTCAGTTAAGTGTCTGCCTTCAGCTCACCTGCTTGTGGGGAGTATGCTTCTCCCTCTCTCTCTCTGCCTGTCTCCCCAGTTTGTGCTCTCTCTCTCTCTCTCTCTCTGAAATAAATAAAAATCTTAAAAACAAACAAACAACAACAAAAACTCGGGAGGCCAGATTCTTAGCCTGCCAGAGGTTTCTTTCCTAAGTCCAGAGCCTAGGAAGAAGACAAACTCTGAACAAGACCCCTGAAATCCCAGATTCTCAGAGGTCAAATTCTGTAAGGATGTCTTTGAAAAACTATGAGGAGTATGGCAACTCTAGAGTGGGTTCCCACCTGTATAAACAGAACATCAGCCAGCTCATTCTGGTACATAAATGTATCATGCATTTTTCATGTCATTAAAGTCATTAGGTGTCATTAGGTGTCAGGAAATTAATATGTTCAAAATTAAAGATGAGTTATTAAATAAAAAATAAAAATATACTTTAAAATAAGTTGTAATATCTAAAAAAGAGAACTCCCTCAGTAAATTAGCTACAAAGAGAAGACTGCTTATTTTATTGAGAGTGTTTTAATAATGTATTTCAATATGACTAGTAACACAAAGAACAAGTGTGTCCATCCTGTCATAAAGCCAGGTTTTAAAATGAATATGATTAAATATAGATTGAAATTGTTGGGTCTCTAATGGGTAAAATGATATATTCTTTTTTTTTTTTTAAAGATTTTATTTATTTGACAGAGAGAAACACAGCGAGAGAGGGAACACAAGCAGAGGGAATGGTAGCAGGAGATGCAGGCTTCCTGCAGGGCAGAGAGCCCGATGCGGGGCTTGATATCAGGCCCCTGGGATCTGACCTGGGCCGAAGGCAGACGCTTAACGACTGAGCCACCCAGGCGCCCCAAAATGATATATTCTTACACAGAAACCATTTCATTTTTAAAAGTCATTTCATCTTCTCCTGTCCCTGCTGATAATAATGATTTGGTCTAAACCATCTTATGAAGCCCCTAAAGTGTGTGTGAGAATTTCCTTTTCCATTTTCTTCCACCTTTTTGCTTCTTTCTCTCAAACTCTTTTCTCATGCTACCCCTTCAAGACTCAAAAGCACTCACTACAGCATCCTGACTGGACTTACTTTCTCCTAAAATAATCCCTTGCTCCATCTTCTTTTTTCACTGTCTCTACAGTAGGTATGTAGGGAAATTAAATTTTCCATAGGAAGCGCCCTTCAAGCTTCTGCGTCAAATCTTAAAGTTTAATAACCTTTAAAGCCAATTCTGAATACAGAAAATGTACACAGCTCCAACGCTCTGTAATAATGAGGTGTCTCTGATAATACTAGTTCTCACTAAGGATCCTCCTTATAGTAAGTTTAATTATAGTAAGTAATTATAGTAAGAAATTGAGGGAAAACTGTAACGGAGGAGAAAGCAAAGGTCTTAGAGGCAGAGTCTTGAACTTGAGCTTAGCTTTGTCCCATAATAATTGGATGATATGGTACAAATTAATAAAACCTCCTAGGCTTTAGTATCCTTATCTACAAAATGGAAATAACATCTCCTCTTTCAGGCCTGTTGAAAGAACCAAAATTAAATAACATATTTAGTGTCTATATTTAATAGTGTCATATTAGCATTGCAATTCTAGTGATAATAGCAAACAATGGACACAGGAATTATTCTAAACAGTCTAAACTTCACAATGACTATATGTGGTAGGCACAATTGTTAGCCCCTTTTTAGAGACAAAGACATGTAAGCACAAAGTATTTATTTAACTGAGACAAGACCACACAGCTACTAGCTGTGAGCAATCTGATATCTGAGTACAAGCATTATATCTCTCTCCAGAGTCTTTGATCTTTAAAACCACATTATACTATGCCATTAATTTTAAGATAACCTAGTCTTTTATTGAAATATTTTAATATTTGTTTATGTCTAATAGTGGGAGTTTAACATAAAGAAAATAAAGCCATGTTTGGTCAGGGTATGGAATTTCCTTCTGCATATTCATTTCTAACCTTGGAGAAAGAAACAGAAGCTAAGGCCAGAGAAATGTTCAAGAATGTATTAGCTAACAAAAAAAAAAAAAAAAAAAAAGAATGTATTAGCTCAAAATGTAGCACAAAATAAGACAATTTTGTAATTTTGTTCTGGTCAACCAAATCCAGAGATTATTTGATCTATCTCCCCAAATGAGGTAAAGACACTAAACCAATAGTAGTAACCAAAACATGACCCCTGTGCCTGAGTCTCATGAGGAAATAAGTCACTAAAAGACATACCTCTCATTTGAGGCAATAGCCTGGAGAGAGAAGTATTAGTAAGAAGATAGCCTTACTGTGATAGGTAAGAACTGGGGCAGGGAGTACTTAGAAAAGTGTGAGCTGTCATCATAGTTCAGCTGCTGTTCGTGATGTTAACTCTACCTCTGGAGGCTAAGGCTCTGAGATCAAATGCTAGCCCTCAGGCTTGCACCAAGATGAGAAAGATGATATCCAGACAGCTAATCTTTGATCTAGAGGAAACATGAGCTACATGTCAGCCAAGGAGTAAAATGCACAACCTACAGGAATCTTCTATTTTGGGTCAAAGATTAGAAATGGCATACCTGGGTGTATGGAGGCAGTCACAGAAGGAAATGGCTCTGTGATATCTGGTACCATTTCAGGTATTCCTACCCATGTACCAAATAAAAGGCCAGGTGGTTCTCCATGTATGTGAACATGTATGATTAGGGGTATTGCTTCCTTTTTTTTTCCTAAGTACCTATGGAAAAGCATGGTTAAATGTTCAAAAATTATTTTTTTGAGAGAGAGAGAAAGAGAGAGAGAGCGCAAGTAGGGTAGGGATAGAGGAAGAGGGAGAGAGAATTTTAGCAAGCTCTACACCCAGCATGGAGCCCAATGCAGGGCTTGATCTCATGACCCTGAAATGATCTGAGACAAAATCAAGAGTCAGATGTTTAACCGACTGAACCACACAGGCGCCCCTCAAAAATAATTTTTAAAAATGAACCAAAAATTACTAAAATTAATCCAGAAGCCATTCTATAGCAAATATTAATGCTTCCAGGAGCTCTATAAGGATACCAGTTTATTAAAAGAAATATATGAACCTTATGTCACAGAATAATCCAATATATAGGTGTAGAAAATAACCTTGGGAAACTTATTTATTTCAAGAATATTAAAGCAACTCATATTATTCCTATATTCACATTCTTCATTGCTGTGTAAGTTCTAAAATCCCTTTTTGGCCTTTGTCTTTTAAATAAAGGTGTGTATATATACCTTCCAGTTTACAATAACACTCTTTGTAGTTATAATACACTCATTTTTGCTTCACATAGTAACACATTATCTTCTGCTCTCTTTTTGTCATCTCAAAAATGGGCAATATCTGTCTCTGAAGAAAAATACAGCATATAAAATATGAGCACACTCTCTAAGGATTATCTGACAGTGTCTTGTGATAGATTATTCCAAAGAATACATATAACTGCTCTTATCCTTCATCATCAGATCAAATGCATCATTTATCTAGGGTTTATTTTTCCATGAAGAGTGAGTTCCAAAAGAAGGCAATAAACATCACTGCCATTTTGACACACATTACAAATGTCAGTGGAAGATATGTCACATGTTAGGCAATAATGCAACTAAGACACAGTCTAAGTGAAAATTGTAACTAATGTATATTGTTTTTACTATTGTTTAGTATTTGATAAAATAAATGTATAATTTAACTTTATCTTGTATCACCTGAGAAAGCAATATTATCCTTAGGAAATACTATAAATGCCACTTGTCATTTGTTAATGTGGTTTAGGAGCAAGAAGAAAATTACATATAATTAGTTGCCCTATCCAACCTTTTGAATGTGAAAGTCCCACATAGAGGCCAAGTTACCGCAGTAGTTGAAATAAAACACGTCTTTAACATGACGTGTTAAAGGGATGTTGTATATTATTAAATGATCTTCATTTTGATATTCAGCATGTTCTTTTAAATCATGCTTTTAGTTTAAGACCTATAATCTAATTTACCAAACCACAATGTAGTCCATATAACAATAAGCAACAGCAATTAGCCTATTTGTAATGTAAATTTTTTAAAAAAATACTAGTGAAGGGTTTTAATGTACAATTATTGTAAAGTGAAAATAATGCTCATTTTCAAAAAATATGCACCTTTTAAATGTTATTGGACCTCATTATTTCTTAAAGGTCTATCAGGTCATGAGGGTTATACAAATATTATAAAGTTCAAAATATGACCCTTTCTTATAAATATCTTCCTTCTCACCCCTTATTTTTATTTGACCTCAATTAGTGCTACTAAAATAATCTTTTGTAAGAGAATATTAAGGAGAAATATGGTGGTAGAATGAGGATGCAAGTGGGAAGGGCAATAGTTAAAATATTTCATATAAAGGAAAATTAAAAAGTATAATTCAATAAAGAAAACAAAATGGGATATTGAGAAAAGAGAATAAGTGATTAAAAAACACTGAGAAAGGAAGCAAGGAAAGGGAATTGCAGGGTAGAATTTTCATAGAGGGGGTACAGTTCAGAAAACTAACTTGATCTATAAATCCAAAGAGAAACTGGGACTAGGAAGAAACAAGCAAGCTTTAGACCAACACTGAGAAAAGCGGCTAAAAATAAATGGCTGACTGATCTACACAAAACAGTTAACTCCCCTTTACTCCCATTTCTCATCACTATCCCTAAACCTATCGTACTATATTCCTACAGCATGGAATAATCAGGAGCCAGATAATTAAGATCTTGAGGGGAAAAATGTTCTTTTCTAAAGAACAGATAAAAATGCTGGGAGAGGGGTGCCTGGGTGGCTCAGTCGTTAGGTGTCTGCCTTTGGCTCGGGTCGTGGTCCCGGGGTCCTGGGATTGAGCCCCGCATCGGGCTCTTTGCTCGGCGGGGAGCCTGCTTCACCTGCTACCATTCCCTCTGCTTGTGTTCCCTCTCTAGCTGTGTTTCTCTCTGTCAAATAAATAAAATCTTTAAAAAAAAATGCTGGGAGAAGTAAGAACTAAGTCAATAGATAATTAGTAAAAATTAATATAGATGTTGGTAAAAGTAAAGTCCCCTAAGTTATGGCATTTAAAAGTCACACAGCAATGATCAGTTGCTCATCCTATACCAAGCTTGCCACAGTTCAAACCCAACTAATACACCAAGAGATCCCACTCAGGTTTTATACTGAATCATTCTTGAAAGAAAACATACAATCAATAATCAGAAGCCATTTAAGAAGAGAATCTTGCACTATTACAGAAGGCAAAACACATTTTAAAAAATAATAGCAAGATTCCAGATTAAAGAGTACTGCCAGGATCTAAAGATATTATTTTTAAAAATCTAATTACCCTACAGAATATATTGCATTCATTAAGATAAACTAAGCAAGAATAAGAGGCCATGGAAAAAGGTGGCTGGGAGGTAGGTGGGATAGTGACAGGGTGGCTGGGATATGGACTTTGGGGAGGGTATGTGCTATGGTAAGTGCTGTAAAATGTGTAAGCCTGATGATTCACAGACATGTACGCTGAGGCAAATAATACATTATATGTAAGTAAGTAAATAAATAAAGTAAAAAAAAAGAAAACAAGAGGCCATGGAAAAATTAGAGAACAAGAAAGAACTAATTGAAATCAAATGTGTCTCCTCAAAATAAAAACTTTCAGTAGAAATGAAGTTATAGAGTACAAGAGAAAGTATAAGTGAGAGGATTTATATAGGAAGGCAAACAACTAAGAGTTCCAGCAAAAAAGAACAGATAAAAATGTAAAATATATTTCTCAGACACATGAATCTACAAAATCAAATTGCCTAGTAAGTGGTAAGTAACTTGACTTAAAAAGGAAAAGAAAAACTGGTATCTAGACTTATCCTAGTGAAATTTCAGAAAACCAATAATCATAAAAGGAAAAAGGATTAGATTAATTTCGGACAAACTATTAGCATCTCTGGATACTAGAACATAGCAGATCAATTCTTTCAAAGTTCTCAGCCAAAATTTTTTCAAGATAGAATTTCAACTTTGGTCAAAATTTAGATTAGTAGAAATTGCATATTTTCTTAAGAAGTTATGTAAGACAGTACACTAGTAAAATGAAAATGAAGCCCAGTAAAAAGGAAACTAAATATCCACCCAAGAAAGCTGCAAGTGGAAATATCAGGATGACATACAGGCAGCAGACCTAGAGAGTAACCATGAGTAACCACTCCTGACAGTGCTGGAAGAAAAGATCTCTAGGAAAAGGCTGAAACCAGAGTATGCAGAGAATAGATTTCACTAAATAAATAATATGACATGATTGAGAGTTTGGAAAAACTTTAAGATATAATAAAGGAACAGAATAAGAGGAAATACAAAGGCAAAAAGCAACTTTAAAAAAATGAAATTGTGCACTGAAAAGCCAGCATCCAAACATAAAGCAACCAATTGTCATTAGAACAGAAAATCAGTGGGCTTCAAAAGAAAAATGTAATGTACTCCACTCCAGACAACAGACATAATAAATAATAGAAGTACAGAAAATAAGTACACATTTCTTCTTCCTACAGGAAACCAGAAAGTTAATTACAGATTTAAGTAGAAAATCTATATAAAAAATAAAAAAATAAAAAGTATGCTAATGCTTCTTTTTTTCCTAAAAAGACAACTAATATCTGGCTCAATTTTGAGTATTCACTGGGGTGTGAAAACAGGACCCTATGTGTGGACATTCTATTTTGAGTAGCCCCTATTTCAAATTAAAGCTTTGAAATAATTAATATTCACAGAACACTATATGATTCTCTCTCTTAAAAAACAAAACAAAACAATATTTATATTATGATAGCAATGGAAGTGGAGTTCACTAGTGTTCAATTTTTATAAACAACCTAAAGATAGAGCACAAAAGATTTATAAATTGGTTGCAGATTAGAATATAAATGTTACCAATCTTAAAGATATAAAATCACCGCTGACAGATTTTAAGAAATGGGAGAATGAGACATAAAACAATGGAGAGGAGCTGTAATAGTGTGATGTTACAAAGGAAAGACACAAAATAATCCATTTCATGAATCTAAACATAAAGGTTTAAGTACATCAACTACCTAATTCCATTTACAAGGAACAATAAAGACAGTGAAATAACTATAACAAGAGACAAACAAAAAGGTTAAAATAGTAAATGACCTAAATTTTCAACCAACATATCAGGAAGTCAATAAATAACATCTAAAGTTGGTAAATCAAAAAATAAAATATGGGAATATTAAGAAATGAGAGTTAACTACAAAAAGCAACACAAATATAGATCTTCAGATAACTGTCTCTCAAAGGCAAAGTCTGAGATAGCTAAAAGTGGTATAGGATATCTATAAGCTCTTCTGTACAATTATTTTCTTTTTCTTTTAATCCACGAGTAAGTAGAACACTCAAAAATATTTAAAAGCAGAACACCCAAATGCCCAAAATAGCAACAAACTTGAAAAACAGAGGCCACAAAGGAAGTTGGAAAAATACATTGAACCTCTTCCTAAAAACTCTTCAGACCACAAGCTGGAAATCCCCTAAAATGAGTTGGGATCATCCTTCAGGGGTGCCAGTTTCTCCAACAGCAGAGGATGCTCTTGATTCAGTCCTGTGTGTGTATGTGGCGTGTACATATGTATATGCATGTTTAACAGCGTATGAATAATGTGCAAAAGTATAATATAAATATCTTATAATACAATTTGTATGTTATGTTTACACATAAAATAATATGCCTATGAAACCAACTAAATATACATATTTAATATATACATTATATAATATAATTAGATAAAATAATCACATACTTGTGGAGACTACTAGTATGTAAGGGTATATTTCCTATTAAGTTTTATATTCTTTATAGAGGATCTTATTTATAAAATAGAAATTGTCATTCACAAAATTAAAATGAGATAATATATGCTAAGCATGTAAATCAGTCCCTGGCACACAGTACAAACTATTAAAATATTACTTATTCCTTTTTATCTATGCTCAGTAATAGTCCACAGGACAGTTCTGAATTATCAAATAATCTAAATTCAAAGAAACAAAACATAATGCACAATCTACAGATCACTGCCATTTCCCTCTGTGTCCATATAACCACAAAAAGTATTATTTGAACTTGTGTTTTGTAATATAATGTAAGAATTATAATTAACACAAATGAATAATTTCCTTCAAATTATTTTAATAATTTAAAATAAATACCTGTACTATAAGAAATTCAAGAAATCAAATTTTAATTTGAATGATACAATGTCTGATTTACCAATGCATCCTTCTAAAACAGATAAAGCACTGAAAATCAAAATTAAAATAATATTATCAAATTTCTTTAAATAATAAGAAATTTTACTGCCCTACATCATCTCTTTACTAACCATTTACTGCCCTACATCATCTCTTTACTAACCATCATCTCTTTCCTAGCCATTTAACAATTGAAGAACAATGAATTTCAAATTTCGATCTTTGTTAGAAAAAAACACTACACTGGAAGGAAGTACCTTTGATTTAAATAAGAATCAAGTATCTACTTATTCACATGAAAACAAAATAAGTGAAAAAGGTGTTTCTAAATTAGGCATGACATAGTCCCATTTTGCAAAACCAAAATAAGCAAGCATATGTTAACTGTGCATTAATAATTGTGTATTTTATTTGCTCAAAGGACAATGACTACCTCAGAGCCTCATCACACAACAATCTGCCCATTAATGCATTCTGAGAATCTGTGTAAACAGAAGTGCATGGTTCACAGACAATTCATGTGTATGTGACAGAATTAAGCTATATTCATAGTCCCCCCCTGCTCCACTACAGACTTGGACTTTAGAAACATAACCTATTTAGACTTTGAAAGGACTTTAAGTCTCACCCACTTCCCTTCCCCTCACCACCACCCTGCTTCCCCATTAGGTAAGGGGCTTCTGGTACTGATGTTTTCTGGCAAATTCAGGCCAGCAAACTCATTATGTATAATGTCCTGCTCATCCAGGACCACTGGTGATGTGTGCCCCTTCTGGCCTTCCACTCTTCTTGTCTTCACCTCATCCTCGTCCTCTTTCATGTTTGATCATTGCATGCTCTGGTCACTTCTATTTCATGGTTAACAAACTCTTCTATGTCCTCAACAACTTCACAAAGTATTGCAATTGGCTTTCTGCCATAATTGGAACAAGTCACCCACCCCATAGGCCCTCCTCTCTTATAGCAATGGAAGCCCTTTATTTCATCATACCACAATGCTTCTGAGGTTTCACTATTAACCTGATCTCCAGTTCCATGTATATAACAGCCAACTAGGCAGCTTTACTCAGATGTTTCACAGACACCCAAATTTCATCATGTCACAAATCAACTAATATTCTTTCTTCCCAAATCCTCCCCTCATCCTGCTCTCCTTTCCCGGTGAATGAGAACACTTAATTCTGCAACTTAAGCCAAAATATTTAGAATTTCTTCTCTTTTTCTCACACACTAACTACATAAGCAATCTAACCAAGAAGACCCACAGTTTGCATCCTAAGTATCAAATCTGCCAACCCCTCTCCCTACACTGTTACTTTTTTGGCCAAACTGTACCCATCTAGCTAGAAATTGCATTTATCCCTGACCTGGCATCACTGCTTCTGGATTTGCTCCACTTTAACTCAATTTTTGTGAGCTAAAAAATTATCTTTTCATATACAAATTTCCTAAGCACCGCCTCTTCACTGGGAGTCAGAGCAGGAGCAGTTACTTTTGGATAAAGTGCTAACTGTTCAGCATGGCTTCAAAAGGCCTCCACTCACACAGGTTTGCTATGGACATTGCATCCTCTTTGCATGCTTTCCTGGCCACACTGAAAAGTTTGGGGCTGACCTCTAAGTCTTTGCATATGCTACCAGAACTCCTCTTCTTAAAAAAAAAAAAAAAAAAAAAAGAACTCCTCTTCTTTACCTAGCTTGCTCTCTAGTAATACCCCAGGCCTCAGCCTACTTGCCACTTACTGCAGAAAACCTTCCAAAATCCCTCAAATGTAGATGAACTGTATGCTTCTCTTTGCTCCTTTAACATAGTCTAATTTCTTCATCACAGAAATTTCAATAATTGCTTTGTAATTATTTCCCATTCAATTGCTAGATTCTAAGGCTTAGAATACATGCCAAATACAGGCAGAAACTGTGTTTGATTTATTCACTTCTATGCCAAAGTCAACCAGTATACACTATGTCTTCAAAACAAATAAGTAATCTAAAAAAAAACCCCAAATATACGGAGAATAAACAACATGCTTCTACATAATGCATGAGTCAAAGATGAAGCGTCAAGAGAATTTTTAAAATATTTTAAACTAAATGAAATTTGAAAATACATTACCAAAATTTATAGGGTGCAGTGAAAGGAATGCTTAGAAAGAAATTTATACCATTAAATGCATATATTAAAAAGAAAAAGAACCAAAATGAATCACCTAAACTTCCTTAGAAAATTAGACAAAAAAAGAGCAAATTAAATCTCATATAAGCAGAAGAAAAATAGTAAGAATTAGAGCAGAGATCATTGATATCAAAGAAAGGAAATCAGTAGAGAAAATAAAGCCAGAAACTGGTTCTTTTAAAAGATGAATAATGATGGTAAGTCTTTAGTAAACTAAGAATAAACAAGAGAGGACACAATTATTATATCAGAAATGAAATAGGACATCATTACTGATCACATGGGCATTAAAAAAGTAATAAAAATTAATATAAACAACTCTACCCTCAACAAATAGAAAACCTAGATGAAACAATTCCTTGAAAGATATAATCGGCCAAAATGACACAAAAAAGTCAATTTGAGTAGGCCTACATGTATTAAATAAATCAAACCAATAACTAATAATATTCCAAAACAGAAAGCAACACAACAGATGGGTTCCACTGGTGAACTCTTCCAAACAATTAAGAAAGAAATTATAAAAAATTTTTTATAATTGAACTTTAGATTTAATGCAACACCATTCAAACTTCAGGCAAGGTATTTAGTAGTTATTCAAAAACTAATTCCAAAATTAATACAGAGAGGCAAAAGACCCAGAGTAGCCAACACAACATTGAAGAAAAACAACAAAAGTAAAAACTTCTGCTTCCAATGTCCACAATAGCCAAACTATGGAAAGACCCTAGATGCCTATCAACAGATGAATGGATAAAGAAGACGTGGTATACATATACAATGGAATACTATGCAGCCATCAAGAGAAACGAAATCTGGCCACTTGCAACGACGTGGATGGAACTGGAGGGTATTACGCTAAGCGAAATAAGTCAGTCAGAGAAAGACAAGTATCACATGATCTCTCTGATATGAAGAATTTGAGAGGCAAGGCAGGAGTTTGGGGGGGTGGGGGAGAGAAATGAAA
>JAQQSY010000427.1:0-16748 GCA_028646535.1 Procyon lotor | reverse complement strand
AAAAAAAAAAAAATCTTAAGAATGTTGTATAAGAAAACCAAAACGGGAGGCATCAGAATTCCAGTCTTCAAGCTGTTACAAAGCTGTAATCAAGACAGTATGGTACTGGCACAAAAACAGATACATAAGTCAATGGGACAGAATAGAGAGCCCAGAAATGGACCTTCAGCTCTATGGTCAACTAATCTTCAACAAAGCAGAAAAGAATTCCAATGGAAAAAAGACAGTCTCTTCAACAAATGGTGTTGGGAAAATTGGACAGCCACATGCAGAAGGACAAAACTGGACCATTTTCTTACACCATACACAAAAATAAACTCAAAATGTATGGAAGACCCAAATGTGAGACAGGAATCCATCAAAATCCCAGAGGGGAACACAGGCAGCAACCTCTTTGACCTTGGCTGCAGCAACTTCTTGCTAGAAATGTCTCCGGAGGAAAGAGAAACAAAAGCAAAGCTGAACTGTTGGGACTTCATCAAGATTAAAAGCTTTGCACAGCAAAGGAAACAGTTGGCGAAACTAAGATAACCTAGGGAATGGGAAAAGATACTTGCAAATGTATTATCAGATAAAGGGCTAGTAGTATCCAAATCTATAAAGAACTCAACACACACACACACACACACACACACACACACACACACACACAATCCAGCTAATTACAGGCAGAAGATATGAACAGACATTTCTACAAAGAAGATATCCAAATGGCCAACAGACACATGAAAAAATGCTCAGTATCACTCAGCTCAGAGAAATACAAATGAAAACCACAATGAGACACCACCTCACACCAGTCAGAATGGCTAAAATTAACAAGTCAGGAAATAACAAGTGTTGGCAAGAATGTGGAGAAAGGGGAACCCTTCTGCGCTGTTGGTGGGAATGCAAGCTGGTGCAGCCACTCTGGAAAACAGGATGGAGGGTCCTCAAAAAGGTAAAAATAGAGCTACCCTATGACCCAGCAATCGCACAATCAGGTATTTACCCAAAGGATACAAACGTAGTGATTCAAAGGGGCACACGCACCCCAATGTTTATAGCAGCAACGCCCACAATAGCCAAACTATGGAAAGAGCCCAGATGTCCATTGACAGACGAATGGATAAAGAGTGGTATCCCTATACCACTTGGGTGGCTTAGTGGGTTAAATCTCTGCCTTTGGCTCAGGTCATGATCTCAGGGTCCTGGGATCGAGCCCTGCATTGGGCTCTCTGCTCAGCGGGGAGCCTGCTTCCCTGCTCTCTCTCTGCCTGCCTCTCTGCCTGCTCGTGATCTCTCTCTGTCAAATAAATAAATAAAATCTTTAAAAAAAAGAAGAAGAGTGGTACATATAAACAAGAGAATATGTTGGAATGCTGAAAAAATAAAATAAAAAGATTTAAAAATTTAAAAAATTAAAATTTACCTTAAAGAAAATCTAAAAAAAAAAAAATAAACAATGGACTATTACAAAGCTATCAAAAAATGAAATCTTACCATTTGCAATGACGTGGATGGAACTAGAGGGTATTACGCTAAGCGAAATAAACCAATCAGGGAAAGACAATTACCCTACGATTTCACTCACCTGTGGAATTTAAGAAACAAAACAAAGGATCATAGCAGAAGGGAGGGAAAGATAAAATAAGATAAAATCAGAGAGGGAGACAAATCATAAAAGACTCTTAACTCTAGGGGACAAACTGAGGGCTGAGGGTTGCAGGAGGGGAGGGAGGTGGAGGGAAGGGGTAACTAGGGGAGGGGCATGAAGGGGCGTGTGCCACGTGATGAGCACTGGGTGTTGTGTGCAACAGATGAGTCACTGACCTCTACCTCTGAAACTTATCATAGGGCATCTGTTCATTGGATTTAAGTAAAACCCTTCCTTACCCAGAAGTCCACCCACCTACCCCCCCTCAGTGTCTCCCGCCCCCCCCAGCCATGTCTGATCTCCATGCTTCCCCAAAATGCCATTTCAGATCAGGGATTGTGCCTGGCCAGCACAGCTCTGCCACCGACTGGTAAGCAATAAGTTCAGCATTATCTTTTTATGCCAGACCTTTAGTGGTGGCTTCATCATCCTTTGTCAAGGGCAAGGCCAGTCTCTCGTGTGGCCAGCTCCCATTTCAGTGTCGGACAGAGGCTGGGCTCTTGGTATGTATTTGAGGAAAACTCAGCAGACAAAGAAGCAAGGAAGAAGGGTTGTGTTTCCCTAGGTAACACAGCTAGTTGGTGGTAGAACGCTATTTAGAAACTTTGGCACCTGCTACCTGGGAAAAAGCAGGAGATCTGGTCTGTAATTCACCCTTTCCAGTAACAGCGGAGCCCTGGACCATCTGAAGGTTTTGCAAACCAAGGGACCCATTTTCTTAAGTTATGTGGCCGGGGGGGTGGGGGGAGAATAAAACAGTGCAAAAAAACATATAAAAGCAGAACGATGTCAAAACGTCTTGCTAATGCTCTCTCCAAGGCAGAGCAGTGGAAGGTTGCATCACTTTCCAGTAAAGTTCCACAAGACAGAACTGTGACTGCTTTTCCTTGTCACGCTGTGTCTTGTATTGCTTGTAAACCACTTTCCTGGGTAAGCATCCTGGCAGAAGAGGAGGGCCTCTGAAGGTGGCCAGGGCTCTTGTTCCTGGCCCGGAGTTGGGCTGGACCCTCACACGTGTGGAAGCTCCGGGCAGCTTGGTGCTGCGAGGGCCCGTAGCCATCAGCACTTCTGCTTCGCTTCAGAAATCTAGTAGCGCGGGGTTCCTCAAATCTGGCGCTATTATCATTTGGCTCCAGATAGTTTTTTGTTGTGGGGGCCTGTCGGGTACATTCTACAATGTTTTCCCCCCACATCTTAATAATAATGTCTCCAGACATTCCAAGTGGCCCCTGGAGGGGACAAATCAACCCTGCTTGAGGCCATTGTTCTACATAAAAGGACAGGTACCTCTGACCCCCTTTTCCTTCTTCTAGAAGGACCCATTTTCTCCTCCCTTACCCACACATCTGGTCCCTCTGAGCTTGATTGGTTATTGCTGGAATTGGCTACTGATCTGCTGGGGAAAACATAGTCCTATTACGGCACTCACAGCAGGCGTCTGTCTCCCTCACTAGAGGGAGCTCTTCGCGGGAAAGATGATGTCTTTGTCGCACCAAGCCCATACATAGTACGCGTTTAATAAGCTTAATGGAATTTATGTTGTCCCAGAGCCAGAACAGAAACTGGGGCTGTGTAGATTTTGGATCTAACTTAAATGTATGAATGAGGCTCAGGGGAGCACCTCGGCAAGGAGAGCTGGTCAGGGGCGAGCACTGTCCATACCCAGTGGAATCAGTGGTCATATATTTCCGAATCTGGAACCACAGGGTTGGACTATTAAGAGTTAACAACCAAACAGGCAAGCGTGGTGGAGAAAGGACAGGAAAAGAGCCTTCATTGTTGTTGCAGCCATTGTCTTACAGAAAATGCCACTTGTAAAGACCTCGGGAATTGTCTGCCTTAGATTTTTTTTTTTTTTTTTAAAGATTTTATTTATTTGACAGAGAGAGAGATCACAAGTAGGCAGAGAGGCAGGCAGGGAGAGGGGGGGAAGCAGGCTCCCCACTGCCTGCCTTAGATTTTTAATTTCCTCCCGGGAGGGTAAACAAGTGGCCCTCTGCTGCATACAACAGGCCTGATGGGGCTGTGCATAGACCCAGAAGGCAGCACACAGGCAGTGGAGTAAATAACAAAAGCAGGCTTGGACATAGGTAAAGGTCTTGATAAGGGTGCTGCGGAACAGCAGGTGGTAATCCAGGAGATACTATGTTTTTGCAAGATTAGTTGCTTTGATTTGCAAAGAGAAAAGTAGACTGGGCTAAACCATGAATCTGCTCTGCCTGAGACTGAGCAATCTTTCTGCTGAGTCCCCTTAGCATCCCCCTCCTCACCTCCTCCCCAAGAAAACTTCCCTTCTCCCCCCCCCAAAAAAAACACGAAAAGTCCACTTTCTACAAACTTTGGAGTCCCTGTGCTGGAGATAAAGCCGGAATGGACGCAAGTACAGTATTTACAAGGATCTCTGTAACACGCACCTCCACAGCGTCGGATAAAGGGGAGACGCTGTTGGTCTTCCTGGAGCCCACGCGGAGCTTGGCGGCCTTGTAGACCTTCCAGTACACGAAGAGCACCACGCAGAGCGGCAGGTAGAAGGCGCCCACGGTGGAGAACACGGTGTAGGAGGGCTCGCGGCTCACCTGGCACTCCTCGCTGCCCTCAGAGTAGGTCTCCCCCCAGCCGAAGAGCAGCGGTGCCAGGGAGATCACGGCAGAGAGCGCCCAGGTGAGCAGGATCATGACATTGGAGACGCGCTTGCGGGTGCGGTGCGTGTACTCTAGGTGGCGGGTGATGGACCAGTAACGGTCCAGCGCGATGGCGGTCACATTCCAGATGCTGGCGGTGCAGCAGAGCACATCGCACGCGATCCACACCTGGCACAGCCGCCTGCCCAGCTGCCAGCGCCGGCCGGACAGCTCGTGGACCAGGCTCAGTGGCATAACCAGCGCAGCCACGAGCACGTCCGAGATGGCCATGGACGCCACTAAGTTGTGCGGAACCCGGTGGAAGGTGCGCACACGGAGAATGGTCGCCAGCACCAGGAGGTTCCAGGAGAACGTCGCAGCCACCAGAAAGCCCAGCAAGGTCAGAACAAGCACACCGAAGACGGAGAGGAGGGGCGGGCTGGGGCGGGAGTCTTCGGGGTCCAGGCTGCTGCGGTTGGTCTCCGGAGGGGCGGGGGTGGAGAGAGAAAAGTAGGTTAGGTTCGCAGGTGAATCCATCGCTGGGTCAGGAGACCGGCCCGGGGTGCGTGCAGAAGGGGCGTTCAGGAAGACGGTTGGTGGCCACTGTCCCGGAGCTCCTCGGGTGTTTGCAACCTCTGGCTGGTGGCGGGGTCTCTGGGGATTGTCCGTGAACTTGGCCCCAACCTCCTGCCAGTGAGCATCCGTGGGAGACGGAGTGGCAGAGAGGAGGATGCTGGGCTGTGTCTCGCAGTCAGGGCCCTCCTAAGCTGTCACATGCCCAGGCTTTTCACCTCGGCACAGACAGCAGTCTGGTCGCCCACAGCTGAGCGTCTCCCGAGGCGGGGGGCAGCTGGGCGACCCTGGAGCCGGAGCGGGTGCTGGTGCGTCAGAGCAGTACTCTCGCTGCGCGTTGCCGCCCTACCCGCCCCTCTCTCCAGGCAGCAGGCTGCAGCCTCAACCCGGTGCCAGGGGAGCCCGGCGGGGACCCGTTTTCTGGGATCTGCCTTCTGCTATCCCCCCAGCCGCAGCCCCACCCCGTCTGGGGCCGCGGTTTTGGAGCGCAAATGCTGGCGCGCCCTTCCAGACCTGCCTTCTCAAAGTGGGGATCCAGCCTACGTAAGGCATCAGCTGATCAGGTCGCCTATCCCCGCCTCCTCGCCCCCGAGCGCGCGCGCGTTGTTGCTGCTGTCCGTGGTGCTGCCGCCTCGCCCCACCTGGGCGCGGGTCTTGGCGCTGTCCCCGGTGCCGGCCCTGCTTCCTGAAATGTGCTTCCGGAGTGGATCAGGTTTACCAACGAGCTCTTCTGGAAACATTCCTCGAGCTACCCCCTTCCCACGTCCCTCCAGGGGTGGTCTGGACACCTTGCGTGGCTTCTCAGCTTTCCGCAGGGGCTTACCTTTAGCCTGCGTATTCCGAGTTAAGTGTCTAAGATGGTATCTCTGGCTTTTCTTCTCCTGAAGATGTCAGTACGTGACTGCTGCGTCCTTCCTACACCGCACCTGGTGCTTCCCCTAAGGGGTGGTTTTCCTTTAGGGAGAAAAGGCAAGAAAGCAATTACTGCTGTTCCTAGAGATGGCTGAGGTCTTGGAACTACCACGTTTAGACTATGTCCTCAGAATCACAGAGAAGCTGCAGTCTTTTCAGTGGTCCCCACTGGGTTTGCTTCCTTTGAAAGGCAATATAGGATACAAGTTGTTATAAAAACTCCATCTCACTAGAAAGAAAGAGGGAGCATTTAATTCTTTCCCTGCACATGACCGTCCATAGTAAATGGGAAGAGATCAAAATTCCTACCCAGAAGTTATGAGGGAAAGTACTTCACGAATGGGGACATGATATAGCAAGGTAAACTAAACTAAAATGAGAAAAAAATGCAACAGAAAGGAATATGAGATGGTATTAAGCATTTTTAAAGTGCATATAATTAGTATTATGAAGTCCTATATATTCACAAGTGGTTGGCGACAAGTTTGGTTAAAAGCCTTTCAGCTATTTGGAGATAAGAAATACATTTTGTTACAAGATTCAGTTTCTAACAGTACAATAAGCATCAGGAGAATGCCCTGCAAAGAGAGAGCCTCGTCCACTGGGACCCAGAGGAGAGAATGCTGTTAAGAAATGTCGATGAGAATATTCTTCATTAAATACAAGCTTATACGTAGAGCTGCTTCACCAAACACCCCTTAAACACAGCCTGTGTACAGGGCTACCCTATGGGGTTCTAGTCAAGGGGAAAACTTGAGCTCATTGAGAGCACTTACCTTCTTGAAGCCATAGAACCAGCTGGGATGAGATGTAAACTATGGATCTTCATCCTTGAAACAAATGCTCTGAACAATTCTGCATTCAGTTTCAGGGGCCCATGACCTGGAATAATGGGTGAGCTGCATATCCCATAGACAGCAGGCCTGGGTGAGGGGATCTCCCGAGACGGATCTTAAGAGCCAGTATGGGTTGCAAGAGTAACCCCCACTGGCACTGCGTGCTGAAGCTAGCTGTCTGCACCGAGAGTTCAGTAAGGAGCTGTCAAATAAGAGGCCAAGCCAGGGATAATGGAGGACATTTTGTAAAAATCAAAGTGTCGCATAGGTAAGAATGCAGCCAAATGCTCTCACGAAGAAGAAATCCAATGGAGCATCTCAAGGAGAACCGAAGTTTTTGAGAAACTTTGGTTTATCTCTTACAGAAACACAAAGAGAAATCAGGACATTTCAGTTTCTTTCTTTATCTTAGAGCATGGCCATAATTTTAGCATGAAAAAAAGATGTAAGCAGGTATAGAACTCCCATCTGCCATAAAGCACCTCTGCATGCCAGTTTGGAGAGGTAGAATTTCCTGCTTTACCACCTGTAGGCTGAATTGTGTCCCCTTCTCCCTCAAAATGCTTGTGTTGAAGTGTTAAGCCCCAGTACCTTAAAACAGGACTGTATTTGGAAATAGGATCTTTAAAAAGATGAACTTAAACTGAAATTCTTAGGGTGAGTCAGACTGGTGTCCTCATAGCAAAGGGAAGTTTGGACACACAAAGGGACACTGGAAATGTGTGCACACAGAAGGAAACCATGTGGGACCACAGCAAAAAGGTGGCCATCTCTGAACCGAAGAAAGAAGCCTCAGGAGAAGCCAACCTTGATGACACCCTTCTTGGACTTCTGGCCTTCAGAACTGTGGGGAAAAAGGGGGGGATTGCTATTGCTTAAGCCACTCAGTGGGTGGTATTTTGTTATGGCAGCTCTCACAAATCAATACACCATCAACAAAAGATACGTACCAAAGATGCAACCAAGATGATATACTATGTGGGGGTTTCATAGACATGATGACAAATTACAAGACGTCTACTGAAACACATCTTTATAAAATGTAGTGTGTGCCCATTCTAGCAGCAACTAGATGAAAGTTCTGTTGTCTTTTGAATTACCTACAGCTTGTGATTAAGCCATATGATTGGCATATAGAATAATGATGATTGTATGTTTTAAAAGATTTTATTTATTTATTTGTCAGAGAGAGAGAGCACAGCAAGCAAAGTGGGAGGCAGGGGCAGAGGAAGAAGCAGGCTCCCTGCCAAGCAAGGAGCCCGATGTAGGACTCGATCCCAGGACCCTGGGATCATGACATGAGCCGAAGGCGGCCGCTTAACCAACTGAGCCACCCTGGTGTCCCTGTATGTTTTTTTGTTTTGTTTTGTTTTGTTTTATAGTGGGAAGGTATACATCTATTTGATTCAAGTAGGAGCTTAACTACAAATGAAGATTCTTAATTATAAGTTTAAAAGTGAGGGGAAGAAATGGGGAAATGCAGAATGTAACCTTATTCTGCCCCACTTGCAAGGATCAGAGGGATAAGATTTTTTCCTACCTAAACCATCACAATTTTATGAGCTCGATAAATCAATGAAGCATCATTGTTAGTATATAAAGTCTATATTATAACCAGGTATCAAATAAGTATATCTGTATGATCATACCTCAAACAAATTTTAAGGAATTGTTATCCCTATTTTATTTTTATTTTTTGAGAGAGAGAAAGAGCATGAAGGGGGAAAGAGGGCAGAGGGAGAGAGAGAATCTTGAGCGGATTCCATGCCCAGCACCGGGCCTGACATGGGGCTTGATCTCATGACACTGAGATCTTGACCTGAGGGGAAATCAAGAGTCAGACGCCTAAGTGATTGACCCACCCAGATGCCCCCATTATCCCTACTTTATAATTGAGGAAATGGGGTCCAGGAGATGAAGGAACTAGTCCAAAATCACATGAGATTTGGGCCTGAGTATGACCCAAACTGTGCTCTCCATCAGCCTGTTTTACTGTGTAATAATCAGGATTTCACAACAGTTAACTACAAAGGCTAAGCCTTTGTCTTCCATCAGCTTGGGCGGCTCTAACAAAATACCTCGGACTGTGGCTTACAGAACAGACATTGACCTGCTCACAGTTCTGGAGCCTCAAAGTCTGAGATCAGAGTGTCAGCATGGACAGGCTCTGATGAGGGCTCTCTTTCTGGCTTTCAGACAGTTGAGAGAGAGAGAGAGAGAAAGAGAGAGAGAGAGAGAAGGAGATCTTTCTCTTCTAAGGCCGCAGTCCTGTTGGCTAAGGGCCCCACCCTCATGACCTGATTTAAACTTCTAAAGACTATCTCCAAGTACAGTCACACTGGGACTTGGGGTTTCAACATACGAATGGGGGGTACAATTCAGTCCATAGCAGCCCGAAGAGACCACTTAGTGGTAAGGGAAAGATCAAAACAATTTATAGAACTCAGTGTTATTCCCAGCCAATTTTTCCAAACATGATAGAAGATAAAAATAACCAGAGGAGCCATTCTGTGGGGCCTAACGGCTTACCTTTGGTAATGGCCACCAAATCCAGGCTTGCTGTTTTGCCAAGAAGAAAATGGAAAGGGACCGTGGGTGGAATGACTAGAGGGCATCTAGGCTATAGCTTAAGAGGCACCAGTGGTCCCCACATGTTTAACCCAAGTGCTTACCCCTGTTTGTACACACAAAGTCTATTTTTTCTTCATCTAATCTACTTAAGAGTAGAAAACAAACACAAGTCACAATATCCTGACAGCTGAAGAATGAGGTGCCGGTGGAGATCCTACGATTCATTCGGGGTGTCTCAAGCTCCCTATATGTCCTATGACCAGAAGAAGAAATATGCTAGTTATAATCTAGATTATAAATGATGGAGTGTGTTTTTTTTCCTTTTTCAAAGGATAAAGGGGTACAAGTAGAAGTTATTTTCAGCCTAAACTCCCCCCCCCCCCGACTGCCTTATACACACACCTGCGTGCGTGGTACCTCGTTCGGAGACCACTAACTCTGGGTCATTCTCTGGGTCCATCAGCAGAGGACGACACACATAGAGGGTCAGGGAGAGCGTGGAGCACGGATGAGTCATCATTCAGAGCAGCACGAGGGCAATAAATCACCTGCTACACCCTTTCAGCTTGAGCCCAAACTACTGGCCCCTAAAACTACTGGCCCCTAATCCCATGTTTTCCCAAAGGAACTGCATGAACTGGTTGACTATTCCAATCATCGGCAATTCATTAGGCTGAATAATTAATTCCTCAAGTCAGACAACGCTTCTTTACAGTTGTTTTCCTGTCACACCCAACAGAGCCTCAAATGAATTAGGCTCCATAAATACATGCTCAAAGAACAAAATCAGGAAAAAAAAGATCTCCCTAGTAAACTAGTCTTTTTCCTGTTTAATGTAGGCGCAATTAACGCCCTCTGAGTAGAAACACCGTAACAAAAATTAAGATAACTTTTTTTTTTCTTAAAACATAGTTATTCTAAAGAAGATGAAGTCAGGAAAGAATAAGTGCTAAATTGTTACTGAAATCTTATAAAATAAGACCAGGACGTGGTTATGGAAGTTGCACCTCTCAGATAACATTGTGCCCCTCCTGTAATTACTGTAACAAATGACGAGGTCAGAGTCGCCGGGCAGGAGGGGCCCATTCATCGTGAGCTCTGGAGACTGTGAAGGCCACACAGTGACTGTCGAGCCTCGGCAGGCGGCTAGTCGGCAAGAGTACTGGTCGCGGGCCGCACTCAGAACAGACCAAGCAGGGACGGTGAGGAGGCTGTGGCAGGTGGTGCCAAGAGCCACAGTCTCCTGCGCAGTGATCACACCCGAACCTCCGTCCTTCCCCCAAAGAACTGGCAGCTCTACTCACGGGTAACGGAGCGCAGAGGACAGGAAATGACCAGACCTTCTGCGGACGGTTGGACACAGTCTGAATTGACACTGACATCCAAGAATCCAAAGGGCTGCTATGGTCAAGGTCCCGATCAGAGTGGATGCGCTGGCCAGGGGACCTTTCCCAGTGGGCATTAGTGTAGGATTAGAATGCATTTAGGGTAGTTGGCAGAACCCCACATTGGCTGGTTGGCCTGTGGGGTAAAAGCTGTTTGAATAGGGAAGGCCAAGAGGGAGTCTCCCAAACTCCTCCCCCAGGCGGCAGCCAAGATAACAAATAACAACACAGCTGCAGGGAACTGGCAAGGATTATCACCTCCCGGTCTCATTCACATGCAATTCCTGCTTAATCCTCACACTTCAGCTGGATCCTGGCCGAGGACAGCCATCCACCCGACTTAATCAAGTATTATTAGCACAGTTAACACAGCCTGTACCGTTCCAGCTGAATGGGCCCACACGGTGTCCAGTGCTGGTCTGCAGACGCGGGGCTGGCCGCCCAGCAGGTGCCCGTCCCCATCACACAGGAGAATCGAAGCGGCTGGAATGCCCTTGAAGCAGCCAGTGGGCGCACGTTGGCCTCACGTCAAGGCTGCCGGAACGCCCCGGCGCTCGGTCAGAAAGCGGTCTGAAGGACCCCGGGTCATCCAGATCAGGGGTTTTCAAAGCAGGGTCCATAAACCCCAAGGAGCCCCTTCGGCCCATTCTGGCAGCTCTTCAAGGTCAAAATGATTTTCACAATAACAGTAAGAGACTGCTTTTTCCGCTGGGTTGGGTGGGAAAGCGATGGTGAGGTGACCTGTGGGCAGCTGAGCACCGGCTCGAAGCAATGGAGTGAGATTGTCACAGCATCGCTGAGATTCCTCACTCCATGCCCTCGCAGGAGGAGAACCAAAGGAAAAGTTGCCAATTTCACTGGAGAATGTCCTAAGGAAGCATTAACGATATTAAATTAATTGTAGGAAGATAATTCTATTATATCAATATATTAAACTACATATTATTAATTATATTAAATCTTGAGCTTTGAATACAAATCTTTTTAAAAGTCAGAGGAATAGGGCGCCTGGGTGGCTCACTGTTAAAGCCTCTGCCTTCGGCTCAGGTCATGATCTCAGGGTCCTGGGATCGAGCCCCCCATCTGCTCTCTGTTCAGCGGGGAGCCTGCTTCTCCCTCTCTCTCTGCCTGCCTCTCTGCCTACTTGTGATCTCTCTCTGTCAAATAAATAAATAAAATCTTAAAAAAAAAAAAAAAGGTCGGGGAATAAATCGAAGGGATGCATACGGCATTTCCAGTGTGCACTGAAAGAAGATGGTTGTCTTTCTTTTTTTTTTTAAAGATTTTATTTATTTGACAGAGAGAAACACAGCGAGAGAGGGGACACAAGCAGAGGGAATGGTAGTGGGAGAAGCAGGCTTCCCGCAGAGCAGGGAGCCCGATGTGGGGCTCCTGGGATCATGACCTGAGCCGAAGGCAGACGCTCAACGCGACTGAGCCACCCAGGCGCCCCAGAAGACGGTTGTCTTAAGGAAAAGTACACATGTGATTGCTTTTTTTAAAAAAATGAAACACTTTTCACTTGAAAGAACAACTGACAGATAATAAACCAGCATTATGGAGTCTTGGGTATTTGGCAGATATTTTCTCAAAATGAATGAAGCGAGCCTTCACTTCAGGCAAAACAACTGATAGCACTTGTTGCCCATAGTAAAAGTTGAGTTTTCAAGTGAAAATTAGAATTTTGGAAAACTCATATCCACCACTGTGAACTCGACAGCTTCTCAATATTTAAAGACCTTTCTGATGAGGTCGGTGGGGATATTAACAAATGTGAGTTTTTTGACGTTATGTAATGTAATGAAATGTGTCCACCTCTGGAAGGTCTGCACGGTTCAGTGAGCCAATGACTGGTGCATGATGCTACAAAATCAAAAGGCAAAATAGACCAATGGACTTTAATCCAACAGAGTACGCAAAGTACGTGATAGGATTTCACCTTCCACATCACAACAAGCCTTTAAGAAACTACCGCATATTGAGTTTTGATATACCATCACAGAAAAATATCCATAATTATCTAAAAAGTCTATTAAAATACTCCCCCACTTTTCAGCTATATATTTCTGCGAGGCTAGATTTTCTTCATAAACTTAAACCAAAACATTGTATCGCAACAGATGGAAAGCAGAAACAGACAGGAGATTCCCACGGTCTTGAAAAGATTTGCAAAGATGTTGAACAATGCCACTCAAAAACTTTAAAAATATCTATAGTCAAATTTCCTAAAGACATGCCATTTATGTAAACATGTAATGGGTTTACTACCTTATTGCTAACAGATTAATACACAAATAGGTCTTCAGTTTGTCCGTTTAAATTTATATTCCAGTAAGTCTACATAGATAGAACTCATGGAAACAAAATCTCTTCGGGAGACTCAGTCATTCTGAAGAATTTCGCAGAGCCCTGAGACCAGCATTGAAAAGTGCTGTTGTTGGCCTTCATCAGAACGTCACCCTGGTCCACTGTGTCAACACAGAGTATCGAGAGGACTGGATGGCAGTTTGCTAGTCCTTGGTAACTTGCATGCTGCAAAGGGGAGGGCGCAAACCCTTCGAGGATCCAGGCAGCTGCTCTTTCAGTGAAGATGTTACAAGTCTAGTTATCTGGGACGTGCGGGACATTCCTTCCCAAGTACAAGAAAAACTACTGCACCCGAGCCTGGCCACCCCTGGAAGGGGGGCAGAACGCCATGGTAGGCATCTTGGATGCCATAGGCAGCCCGTTCCACACTTGAGAACGTGACTCTGATTCACACACCCGGCAACATGAAGAGGCTGCCGGCTCTGGTCGGGGCTGAGAGCAGGGCAGGGATCTACCCTGGGGGGCAGGGAAGGTCGCCCTTCTGCTTGGGCTTGAGACTTGGCAAGCCTTGTGGTACTCGATGTACCCAGGATGAGTAGTGCGCACCACTGAAGGAGTCACAGTATGAACTCCCAGGGTTCTGATAAGAAATCAGGCCATCGGCACAAAGCCTCACGCTGTTGGAAGAGCAGGTCCTGGTGCACGAGGCTGCAGCGGAGACAGGGCAGCCGAGCACGGGACGGGACGTGGCGATAGAACAAGAGAGAACCACCGTGACCTGAAGCGCCTGGGGGGCTCAGTCGTTAAGCCTCTGCCTTTGGCTCAGGTCATGATCCCAGGGTCCTGGGATCGAGCCCCGCATCGGGCTCCTTGCTCGGCAGGAAGCCTGCTTCTCCCACTACCATTCCCTCTGCTTGTGTCCCCTCTCTCGCTGTGTTTCTGTCAAATAAATAAAATCTTTAAAAAAAAAAAAAAAAAAAGAACCACCGTGACCTGATTCTTGCAGACCCACCTGGGAGATTGGGGGGGGACCCAGCAGCAAAAGAGCAGCGCTGGAGACAGACACAAGCAATCTCCACGAGCAGGTGCCCTAGGCCCCCTGTCCTCTGTCATCGCTGTGTGAGCACCTGCCCTCCGCTCAAACCCACAGCTGCATGACCCGCCGATGGCCCGTGAGAAACGCTGAGTGAGAGCAGGTCACACAGACGTGCCAGCGTGGCATTGGCCCAGCCAGAGGAAAGACCGCCGCTGCTCATGGCCTCACTGGGGGGTGGCCCTTGAAAGACAGCACCCCCCACTAGACGGAGTTCGGGGTGGTGCCCCTGATCATCTATTTGGTGCAGAAAGAGAAATGGCCCGAAGTAAGACTATATGAAGGTTCGGAGCAGGGTCTAAGGGCCAGGAAGGTGGAAGGTTGGAAAGAAGGTGGTCTGTGAAAGCGACATGTGGGGGAACCACAGGGAATACACGCAAAATGGGAACATCTCTCTCCCTTTTTCAGTTACTCTGAACGAGCTCCAGAAGGCAACCATGCAGGACGAAATCCTGACGGCAGAATGGCCCCGCCAGCTGGGGACAGTCAGCGTCCCCTCACTGGCCGACCCCGAGCAGGCCGACAGCCGTGTGGAGAGGCCGTGGTGGCTGCAGACTCCCTCCCATCAAGCCTCATCAGTTACTGTCACTGCCTCGTATCCAACCTGCCAACAGCAGGGTCCCATGCGCCCCCCGCATCAGTACCATCCGCTGAGGGGATCAACCAGCCCCTTGCACAGTGTCCCAGACTGACCTGCCACCTGCAGAGGGCAGCCCTCCTGCCCTGTATGTGGAAATGTCCTTCCCGCCCGCGGGCTCTCAGCCAGCACTACTCTCCGAGGACTCACAGAAGATCTGAGCCCCTGATCCAGAGTCCCCCCGTGACATCCTACTGAACCAATGTCCCCCCTCATCTCCTTATCCGTGGATCATTCCATGAGTAAACTTCACCACGGAATTCCACACAACAGTGTAGACGAGCAGACTGCATTACACAAACCACAACTATGGTGGGATTCTCGCAGAATTCTGAGCAAAGGACAACAGATGCAGAATTCTGCTTAGTATGGAATTTATACAGTTCGACCCAAAGCAAAGGGACTCTAGGGCATCAGAAATCGGGAGAGTTAGCTGTGGTTGGTGTGTGTGTATGGGGGGGGAAGCGGCAAGAAGGGGTCGTGTTCCGGTGCTTGTTGGTTACAAGGTGTGCCGCCCTTGTGACATTCTTCCAGCCGTACGTGGAGGACTTGTGCGTGTTACTGCACATTAAGTTTCGTACATGCATTATGCTCTAATAGTAAATTCAACCCTGAGAGCCGCTCAGTACCTTCCAGTTTAAAATGGTCTCTTTCAGATTAATTACCTCCTCTAGTAACAATTACCTTCAGCAGAACGGAGAACTCATGATTATTACGGAACCATTTATTTAAAAATATTGAGAATGCCACAGATTCCACTCCCCATGGCAATATTAAATTTTGCCCCACTTTGGTAGATCATGATCAGATTTTGAAACCATAATGCCCACGCCAGTGTCAACCATCTGCTGCTCTAGGGATTATTTTGTAGTCGTTTTAAAACGATCACAGGGAACCGAGAACGTGGTTAGCCACAGGTAGGTGACTGAATACCTCCCGAGCGGTGGTTCCCACTGGGACGACCGCAGGGTGGCCTAGGGTTAGAGCAGTGACAGCGATATCTCCGAGGATACACCTCTGGCTTTGCACGTCATCGTCCCCTGCAGGCTGGCTTACCACCTCCTGCTTCCACGTTGCCTGCTACTCATCCAGCCCCTCGTCCTTCTCCCGAAGAAAGAGAAGGTTAGTGCAGGAGTGCAACGGTCTGCTCAGCTCTGCCTGCGCCCTCCGCACCTGGACCAGTGAGCCAGGAAGGCAGATTCCCCCCCAGAACTCCTCCACCGGGGCCTTCTGCTCCTATTGGGTTGACAAGCGTTGCAATACACGGCAATGTATTTTTTGTGTTGTATTGCTACAAAAGCTAGGAAATTTCATGACTAGCCTTCGAGTCTTTATAGCAGAGAAGGCAGAGGACACAGTGCGTTGGGAAATGACAGTGAAGTGGGGAAACTTACAATGATTGCAACTCTGTGCCGTGGTTTTTCCTGCTATTAAATAATGTAATACCTAAACCTCGTGATAGAAGACTTGCATCACAAATCTTGCTCTTGTACTCGATAATCTAGCCCTCCTCTGTTCTAGAACTCTCAAAGTCTTGACCCCTACGGCCCACAAAATGGTGCTGGCACACCGAGCTCTGCATTTCAGGGGACGGTCGTGCGTCTCACTTTTTGGGGACCATTACCGTTCGGTGTTCCCGGGCTCAGCTTCCGTCCTGCAGATTGGCCAAATGGCGCCTTCCCCAGGAGCTGAAAGCAGAGGTGTGGCCACGACAGCCTGGGGACCGTGCTGCTCACCGCCTGTCCGTGCTCAGCTGATAATTAGGGTGTCGTGCTTGCGAACCAAGGACCCCTGTCGCGTTGGCACTCTCAGTAGGTGCCGTTGCTCGTGTCTTCATCGTTTGGGGCCCCCGCTCTCTCTGTGCTGGTTAAGCTTTACGTGGTGCAGGAGTTTTTAAGCCAATCAATAAATTAGACCAGAGCCTGCTGTGGTTCCCAGCCTTCATTCCTGCTGCCCACAGCTGTTTGTCGGACTCTAAACCTACCCCAGCCGGCTGCGTCTAACATCTAGCCGTGTTCTTCCCTAGGTAGTTGCCACAATGACAGCTTCCAAAGACGAGCTATGGAGCCTTTTCGAAGTAAAATAAAAGCAGATCTTCCAGCCACAGCTGGAATTTATAACTACCGTCTCCACCATCCATTCTGTGATTCCTTTGCCCTTCGCAAGCACCTGGGCTA
>JAQQSY010000426.1:0-16782 GCA_028646535.1 Procyon lotor | reverse complement strand
TGGTCTCACTTATGTGCTGAGCATAAAGAAAAACATGGAGGACATTGTGAGAAGGAAGGGAAAGGTGAATGGGGGGAAAACCAGAGGGGGAGATGAACCATGAGAGACTGTGGACTCTGAGCAACAAACTGAGGGTTTAGGAGTGGTGGGGGGCTGGGCGAGCCTGGTGGTGGGTATTGAGGAGGGCACATATTGCATGGAGCACTGGGTGTGGTGCATGAACAATAAATCTTGTAACACTGAAAAAATAAAATAAACATTTTTGGGGAAAAAAAAAAGTTGGATACTCAACCAACTGAGTCACACTGAATATGGTTTTGACAAAACTGAAGTGCTCTTCATATGTAAAGATTTACAATAATTACATTTAAAATGTATGTAAGAGATTACCTGTCAGTTACTCCATTCATAGTTTTAGCACTGATCAGTTTAAAGTATAATGATCTATCTTTTTAAGAGGAATTGTTTTTATTTCACTACAGCCAACTCTCTACAAAAGGACCAAATGGTTCAAACAGGGATCAGGGAGGGAGTTCATCTTCATTTCCTGGTTCACGAAAGACCATATCCGAAACATACCAAACTGATTTTTAAAAAATATTTATAGTCCTCTGAAAAACGTGATGCTGCGATCTTTCTTGACTATCCAGTCCTCTTGTTTCTTAGTTATTGGAAAGTTATTCCTAATGTCTAAGTTAAATATCTGGTATTGTTGCCTGATCTTTTTTACCCCTAGACTTTTTGTTTTTTTTTTTATCATGATAAGTGTAGCCTTTAATCCCCATCATCTATTTCACCCCCATCTACCTGTCTTCTGGTAACCTTCAGTTTTTTACCTTATAGTTAAGAATCAGATTCTTGGTTTGTCTTTCTCTCTTTTTCCTTTGCTTGTTTGTTTTGTTTCTTAAATTCCATACATGAGTGAAATCAAATCATATTTGTCTTTCTCTGACTTATTTGGCTTGGTATTATACTCTCTAGCTCTATCCATGTTGTTGCAAATAGCAAGATTTTATTCTTTTGATGGTTTAGTAATATTCCATTGTATATATGTACTGCATCTTCTTTATCCAGTCCTCAGCTGTTGGACATTTGGACTCTTTCCATAATTTGGCTATTGTTGAGAAAGCTGCTATAAACATCGGGGGCATGTGCCACTTTGAATCAGTATTTTTGTGTCCTTTGGGTAAATACCCACCAGTGCAGTTGCTGAATTTTAGGGTAATTCTACTTTTAGCTTTTTGAGGAACCTCCATCCTTTTTTCCAGAGTGGATGCACCAGTTTGCATCCCCACCAACAATGTAAGAGGGTTCCCCTTTCTCTGTATCCTCGCCAACACTTGTTTTTTGCGTTACTGATTTTAGCCATTCTTATAGGTGTGAGTTGGTTTCTCACTGTAGTTTTTAAATCAAATTTTTAATTTAAATTCAATTTAATTAACATATATTGTATTATTAGTTTCAGAGGCAGAATTTAGTGATCCCTCAGTTGCATGCAGCACCCATTGCTCATTACTTCAAGTGCCCACCTTAATGCCCATCAGCCAGTTACCCCGTCCCTGTACTCACCTTCTCTCCAGTTTCAGTTTGTTTCTTCTTCGGTTTGTTTCTTACAGTTAAGTGTCTTATGTTTTGCCTTCCTCTCTGTTTTCGTCTTATTTTATTTTTCCTTCCCTTCCCCATGTTCATCTGTTTTGTTTCTTAAATTCCACATATGAGTTAAATCATATGGTATTTGTCTTTCTCTGACTAACTTATTTCACTTAACATAATACCCTCTAGTTATGTCCACGTGGTTGCAAATAGCAATGTTTCATTCTTTTGGTGGCTGAGTAATATTCCATTATATATATGTATACCACATCTTCATTCATTCGTCTATTGACAGACCTCTGAGCTCTTCCCATATTTTGGCTATTGTGGACATGGCTACTATAAACATTGGGGTGCATGTGCCCCTTTGATTCACTATGTTTGTATCCTTTGGATAAGTACCTAGTACTGCAATTGCTGGGTTATAGGTAGCTCTATTTTTAACTTTTTGAGAAGCCTCCATACTGTTTTCCAGAGTAGCTGAACCAGTTTGCATTCCCATTAACAGTGTAAGAGGATTCCTCTTTCTCCACATCCTTGCCAACATCTGTTGTTTCTTGAGTTCCTAATTTTAGAGCTTTTCCCCTAAGGTCAGGAACATGTCTGGGATGTCCACTCTCACCACTGTTGTTCAACATAGTACTGGAAGTCCTAGCCTCAGCAACCAGACAACAAAAAGACGTAAAAGACATCCAGATTGGCAGAGAAAAAGTAAAACTTTCACTCTTTGTGGGCTACATGATACTCTATGTAGAAAACCCAAAAGATGCCACCCCAAAATTGCTAGAACTGATAGAAGAATTTAGCAAAGTCACAGGCTATAAAATCAATACACAGAAGTAAGTTGCATTGTTAGGCATATATCTATATATATGTCTTTCCATTTCATTGTGTCATCATAGATATATGCCTAACAATGAGGCAGAACAGAGAGAAATGAAGGAATCGATCCCTTTTACGGTTGCAACAAAAATCCTAAGATACCTAGGAATAAATCTAACCGAAGAGGTAAAGGATCTGTGCTCAACAAAGTTTTGATTTGTATTTCCCTGATGATGAGTGATGTTGAGCATCTTTTCATGTGTCTGTTAGGCATCTGTATGTCTTCTTTGGAGAAATATCTGTTCATGTCTTCTGTCCATTTTTAAATTGGGTTATTTGGTTTTGGGTATTGAGTTGTGTAAGTTCTTTATATATTTTAGATAGTAACCCTTTATCAGAAATGTCATTTACAGATAACTTCTCTCATTCCATAAGTTGCCTTTTAGTTTTATTGTTTCCTTTTTGTGCATAAACTTTTTATACTTATTAATTTATTTATTTATTAATTGTGTTATGTTAGTCACCATAAAATACATCATTAGTTTTTGATGCAGTGTAACTTTTTATTTTGATGTAGTCATGATAGTTTATTTTTGCTTTTATTTTCCTTGCCTCAGGAGACATATCTAGAAAAATGTAGCTATGATCGATGTCAGAGAAGTTAGTGCCTTTGCTCTCTTCAAGGATTTTTGTGGTTTTAGGTCTCACATTTAGGTCTTTAATCCATTTTTGGGGGGTAAGCAAAAGGAGAGGGAGAGAGAGAATCTTAAGCAGGCTCCACACTCAGCATGGAGCCTGCAGTGGGGCTCAATCTCACAACCCTGAGATCATGACCTAAGCTGAAACCAAGAGTTAGATACTTAACTGACTGAGCCATCCAGGTGTCCTATATGTCTTTAATTCATTTTCGTTATTTTTGTGTATGGTGACAGAAAGTGGTTCAGTTTCATTCTTTTGCATATAGCTGTCCAGTTTTCCTAACACCATTTGTTAAAGAGACTGTCTTTTTCCCATTGTATATTCATTCCTCCTTTGTTGAAGATTAATTGCTCATATAATTGTGGCTTTATTTCTGGGTTTTCTATTCTATCTATGTGTCTATTTTTGTTCTAGTACCATACTGTTTTGATTACTACAGTTTTGTAATTTAACTTAAAGTCTGGAATTGTGATGCTCCCAGCATCGCTTTTCTTTTTCAAGATTGTTTTGGTATTTGGGGTCTTTTGTAGTTCCATACAAATTTTAGGGTTGTTTGTTCTAGTTCTGTGAAAAATACTGTTGGTGTTTTGATAGGCATTGCTTTAAATGTGTAGAATTTTAACAATATTCTTTCTTCTAACCCATGAGCATGGAATGTCTTTCCATTTCATTGTGTCATCTTGAATTTCTTTCATCAGCGTTTTATGGTTTTCAGAGTGCAGGTTTTTCACCTCTTTGGTTAAGTTTATTTCCTAGATATTTTATTGTTTTTGGTGTAATTGTAAAGGGGACTGTTTTCTTAATTTCTCTTTCTGCTGCTTCATTTTTAGTGTATAGGAATGCAACAGATTTTTTGTACATTGATTTTATATCCTGAGACTTTACTGGATTCATGTATCAGTTCTACTATTTTTTGGTAGAGTCTTTAAGTAGTTTCTTTCTCTTTCTTTTTCTTTCTTTCTTTCTTTCTTTCTTTCTTTCTTTCTTTCTTTCTTTCTTTCTTTCTTTCTTTCAAGATTTTATTTATTTATTTGACAGAGAGAGAGAGATATCACAAGTAGGCAGAGAGGCAGGGAGAGGGAGAGGGGGAAGCAGGCTCCCCGCCGAGCAGAGAGCCCGATGGCGGGGCTCGATCCCAGAACCCTGATATCATGACCCGAGCCAAAGGCAGAGGCTTTAACCCACTGAACCACCCAGGTGCCCCATCCTCTAATCTTTATTATTTCTTTTTATATGCTGGTTTTAGGTTTTCTTTGTTGTTCTTGTTCTAACTTCTTTACTTATAAGGTTAGATTGTTTGAGAATTTTCTTGCTTCTTGAGGTAAGCCTGTATTGCTATAAACTTCCCTTCTAGAACTGCTTTTGCTGCTTCCCAGAGGTTCTGGACTGTTGTGTTTTCATTTTCATTTGTTTCTATGTATTTTTGGATTTTTTCTTTGATTTTTTGGTTAACCCATTCATTGTTTGGTAGTATGTTGTTTAACGTCCATGTTTTTGGGGTTTTTCAAATTTTTTCTTGTGGTTGATTTTAGTTTTATAGGATTGTGGTCAGAAAAGATGCATGGTATGACTTTAATCTTTTTGAATTTGTTGAGACTTGTTCTGTGGCCTAATGTGTGATGTATGTTCTGGAGAATGTTCCATGTGCACTTGAACAGAATTCATATCCTGCTGCTTTTGAATGGAGTGTTCTGAATATGTTGGTTAAATACATCTGGTCCAGTGTGTCATTCAAAACCACTGTCTTCTTGCTGATGTTCTGTTTGGATAATCTGTCCATCAATGTAAGCGGGGAGTTAAGAGTCCCCTGCTCTCATTGTATTGCTTTTATTTCCTTTATCTTTGTTATTAACTGTTTTATGTATTTGGGTGTACTCATGTTGGGTCCCTAAATATTTGCAACTGTTGTATCTTCTTCTTGGATTATCTTCTTTATTATTTGCCTCTTGTTACAGTCTTTGTTTTAATTATTTTTCTCTTTGTCTCTTGTTACAGTCTTTGTTTTAATTATTTTTTATTTTTTCATTAAGTTGCCCTATTTTATTTTATTTTATTATTTTCCCTGGTGTAGAACTTACTTCGTTTGTTTGTTTATTATGTTCAGTTAGCCAGCATATAGTACATCATTAGTTTTATTGTAGTGTTCAGTGATTCATTAGTTGCATATAAAACCCAGTGCTCATCACAACCACATACCGTCCTTAATACCTATCTCCCTCCTCCCTTCTGTAACCCTCAGTTTGTTTCCCGGAGTCCAGAGTCTCTCATAGTTTGTCTCTCTGATTTTTTCCCATTCAGTTTTCCCTCCTTTTCCCTGTGGTCCTCTGCACTGTTCCTTATGTTCCACATATGAGTGCAACCGTATGATAATTGTCTTTCTCTGATTGACTTATTTCACTTAGCATAATCTCCTCCAGTTTCATCCATGTTGATGCAAAAGTTGGGTATTCATCCTCTCTGAGGGCTGAGTAATATTCCATTGTATATATGGACCACATCTTCTTTATCCATTCATCTTTTGAAGAGCATCTTGGCTCCTTCCACAGTTTGGCTCTTGTAGACAGTGCTGCTATGAACATTGGGGTGCATGCGGCCCTTTTCACTATATCTGTATCTCTGGGATAAATACCTAGTAGTGCAATTGCTGAGTTGTAAGGTAGATATATTTTTAATGTCTTAAGGAAAACTCCATACTGTTTTCCAGAGTGGCTATACCTCTCAGCAGTCAGACAACAAAAAGAAATAAACAGCATTCGAATTGGCAAAGAAGTTAAACTCTCTCTTCTCAGATGACATGATACTTTATGTGGAAAACCCAAAAGACTCTACCCCAAAATTGCTAGAACTCATACAGCAATTCAGCAACATGGCAGGATACAAAATCAATGCACAGAAATCAGTTGTATTTCTATACACTAACAGTGTGACTGAAGAAAAAGAAATTAAGGAATTGATCCCATTTACAGTAGCTCCAAAAACCATAAGATACCTAGAAATAAACCTAACCAAAAAGGTAAAGGATTAGTACTCTAGAAACTACAGAACACTTATGAAAGAAATTGAGGAAGACACAAAGAGATGGAAAATATTCCATGCTCATGGTTTGGAAGAATGAACATTGTTAAAATGTCTATTTTCAGTTTTCAGTTCTATTACACTTTCAGTGCTGTATGGAGCCAGAAAAGACCCCAAATTGCCAGGGGAATGTTGAAAAAGAAGACCAAAGCTGGGGGCATCACAATGCCTGACTTCAAGCTATATTACAAAGCTGTAGTCATCAAGAAAGTATGGTACTGGCACAAAACAGACACATAGATCCATGGAACAGAATAGAGAACCCAGAAATGGACCTTCAACTGTATGGTTAACTAATCTTTGACAAGGCAGGAAAAAATATCCAATGGAAAAAAGACAGTCTCTTGAATAAATGGTGCCAGGAAAACTGGATACATGCAGAAGAATAAAACTAGATCATTCTCTTATAACATACACAAAGATAAACTCTAAATGAATGAAAGACCTCAGTGTGAGACAGGAATCCATCAAAATCCTAGAGGAGAACATAGGCAGTAAGCCTTGACATTGGCCACAGCAACTTCTTTCAAGACCTGTCTCTAAAGACAAGGGAAACACAAGCAAAAAAGAACTTTTGGGACTTCATCAAGATAAAAAGCTTTTACACAGTAAAGAAACTGTCAACAAAACAAAGAGGCAACCGATGGAATGGGAGAATATATTTGCAAATGACACTACTGATAAAGGGCTGGTATCCAAGATCTCTAAAGAACTTCTCAAACTCAACACCCAAAAAATAAATAGTAGTCAAGAAATGGGCAGAAGACATGAATAGATACTTCTCCAAAGAAGACATAAAAATGGCTAACAGACACATGAAAAAATGTTCAACATCATTAGCCATCAGGGAAATTCAAATCAAAACCACATGGAGATACCACCTTAAACCAGTTAGAATGGCAAAAATTAACAAGACAGGAAAAAACAAGTATTGGAGAGGATGTGTAGAAAGGGGTTCCTCTTACATTGTTGGTGGGAATATAGTATTTGTTTTAAAGTCTAGTTTGTCTGATATAAGTGTTGTTTCCTAGGCTTTCTTTTCACTTCCATTTGCATGATAAACGTTTCTCCATCCCCTTACTTTCAATCTGCAGGTGTCTTTTGGTCTGAAATGAGTCTCTTGTAGGCAGCATATAGATGGTCTTGTTTTTTTATCTACTCTGTCACCGTGTGTTTTTTGATTGGAGAATTTAGTCCATTTACATGCAAAGTAATTATTGATAGATATATATTTGTTGCCATTTTGTTACTTATTTTTTGGTTGTCTCTATAGATTTACTCTGATCCTTCTCTTGTTTTGTTTCATGGTTTTTTGGCTTTCTTTATCTTTATTCTTTGCATGTATATTACTGCTTTTTGATATGTAGTTACCAGCAGGTTTGTATATAACATCTTTTGCATATAGAAGTCTATATTAAGTTGATGGTTGCTTAAGTTTGAACCCATTCTCCCAGGGTTCTGGGATTGAGCCCCACGTGGGGCTCCCTGCTCAGTGGAGAGCCTGCTTCTCCCTCTCCTTCTGCCCCTCCCCCTGCTTATGCTTTTTTGCTCTCTCTCAAACAAATAAATAAATAAATGAGTGAATAAAATATTTTAAAAGAATGTTTGAACCCATTCTTTATGCCCCCCCACCATGTCTTAGGTATATGGTGTCATCTTTTACATCCTTTTATTTTATGCATCCCTTGACTAATTTTTACAGAAACACTTATTTCACTGCTTTTATGTTTTTTAATTTCATTCTCTCATTTACGGTCTTTACACTCAAAGAGTCTCCTTTTATATTTCCTACAGGGCTTGTTTAGAGGTCATGAAGTCCTTTAGTTTTTGTTTGAGAAAGTCTTTATCTCTCCTTCTATTCTGACTGATAGCCTTGCTGGATAGAGTATCCTTGGCTGATCTCTTTTGAGATCCCTATAATCTGAATGTTATTATGCTTGATGGAGTCACTGAGTTCTCTAAGACTATTCTCAGTTTGCATAATTTGCTTTCCTCTCCTTTGCTTAGTCAGGTTAATTTTCATTGTTCTGTCCTCCAGGTTATGAGTTTGTTCCTCTGATCCATTTAGGCTGCTATTTATTCTGGCAAAGTGTATTTTAAATTTCATTTATTGTTTTCTTGATCTCTGATTGGTTCTTTTTAAAAAAATCTTTGCTAAGGGTCTCATTGATGTCCTGCACTCTTTTTTCAAATCCGGTGGGTATCTTTATGATCATTGCCCTATATTTTTTTATCAGGCATATAACTTAACATCTTTTTCCCTTAGGTCTCTTGCTGTGGTTTGGTCCTGTTCTTTCATTTGGGACTTATTTCTTAGTCTCCTATTGTCTAACTCCTTCTGTCTGTTTCTATGATAGGAAAGTCAGCTACTTCTCTTGCTCTTAATGATAATAGCTCTATGAAGAAGAGGACCTGTAGTATCCTGTAATGCAGTGTCCCATTTCCCGAGGGCTTGGCATTTCAGGGAATGTCTCCTATGTGTTGCATATGCTCTGCTGTTGAGTCTTGTACTTTTTTTCTTTCAGTCTAGTTGTCTGCAGTGGCTCTCTTTGCCTATTGTGGGCAGTGCATTTGGTTCCTAGCAGAGTCGGAGGGAGGGAGTGTTTTTTGTTTTGGGTTTTTTTTTGTTTTTTTTTAAAGATTTTATTTATTTATTTATTTGACAGAGAGAGAGATCACAAGTAGGCAGAGAGGCAGGCAGAGAGAGAGGGGGAAGCAGGCTCCCTGCTGAGCAGAGAGCCCAATGCGGACCCTGGGATCACGACCTGAGCCGAAGGCAGAGGCTTTAACCCACTGAGTCACCCAGGGGCCCCGGGAGGGAGTGTTTTAACATGCCTGGTGATCCGCTTGTAAAATGAGACCTGCCCTGCCAATGGAACTGAGGTCCCTCAAAATGCACAGGTTGGACGATGTGTTGCACTGGCCTTCTGGGGAAGGGGTCCTGGAGTGATGGGACTAATGGTAGTGTGACTTGGAAGGTGGATCTACTGAAGCTTGGGGTTAGGGGGGCTTGGTGCAAGCAAGTTAGGTAACCAGTATGGTACCAATGCTGGTTCCCACACGTGGCTGTTTGTGCAGGGGGTGTGGGGGAGGGAAATGGAGCCTGACAGCTCCTTTGTTTCTGAAGGGGGTCTCCGTGTGATCTCTGTATCTGTGGGCCATGCTCTGAGATGAATAAATTGTTCTCCCTCCCTTCTGCCCTGGCATTTTTCACACTGATGGTTCTACACTATATCTGTACAACCTGTTTGTCATGCTATCTCTTTTAAGAACTTGGCTTCCTCACATCCTCTGGGCTCTCCCAGAGCCTAGAAGGCTGATTTTTAAATTTCAGGCTTTAAGTCCTCCTGGTTTTGAGAACTCAAGAAATTCAGCCTCTCTTGCTTTCAAAGGCAAATGTTATGGGGATTCATCCTCCCCATTCCCGGCTCCCTGGTGGTGGTTTTTGCCCTTCTCTGCGCCACCAGCTTCCTCCCCACCTTGACAGTTATGGTCCATGTCACCCCTAAACTGTGTCTTAACCCTTCCTACCTTCTTTGATGTGGCCTCTTCTCCACCTTCAGTTGTGGAGTTTGCAGTCTTCAGATCATTTTCTGAGTTATTTATGCTAATATGAGTGATATCTAATTGATTTCATGGGATGAGGTGAGCTTAGGGTTCTCCTACTCTGCCGTCTTCCCAGCCAATCAATCCTAATTTTTTTTTTTTAAAGAAATTCACATCTCCCAATATTGGGACATTGCACTTTCAAATTTTTATTATTTTTCTTCTTCTAAGTCCTTTTTTTTTAAATTTTTATTTTTTTAAAGATTTTATTTATTTATTTGACAGAGAGAGAGAGATCACAAGTAGGCAGAGAGGCAGGCAGAGAGGCCCGCTGAGCAGAAGCCCGCTGAGCAGAGAGCCCGATGCGGGGCTCCATCCCAGGACCCTGAGATCATGACCTGAGCCAAAGGCAGAGGCTTTAACCCACTGAGCCACCCAAGCGCCCCCCCCCTTTTTTTAAATTTAATTTAATTTTTTCAGTGTTCCAAGATTCATTGTTCATGCAACACACCCAGGGCTCCGTGCAATATGTGCTAATTCCTTCTTCTAACTAATTTTTTATTCCTTTTTCATGGCTTTCTTTTCTTATCTGACATTCTTTCTGTGTTCCTATTCCCTCCGCTGAAGATTCTGATGAGAATCTCCCCATATGTATTATGGTGAGGTCCAGGACTGATCCTGAGATTACAGGTATCTCTGATAGGGCTGAGGATGGTGGAAGAAGCCCAGGTTTTGTAGTTCACCATTAGTTGAGAATGGTGTGTGTGGCAGGGTACCTCCTGCCCCTTTAGGAGAGTTGTATATTGGAAGTACAAGCTTCTGAAAACTCAAGGCTCAGAGCCAGCTATATTCTAAGCCACTATATCCATATATTGGTGGTTGCCATCTCCTTTGGGGATTATCATAAGAGAGCTACTTACCCAGTCCAGGATGCAGATGAGCTGGGTGTCATGGAGCAGTTGCTCATCCCTGAGGTGGACACATGAAAGAGTCATTCTGTTGAAGGGGTCTATAAATCTTTCCCTGAGAGTCCTGAGCCCTGCTCACATTTTACTTTGGAGTATAGCCAAAGAAGGAGAGGTTAGAACTTAAACTAAACTGAAAACCTACAGGCCTGTCAGAGAGGCAGTTGCGGAATGTGACACAAGACATCTGGTCACTTGCAAAGCATAGCGAATTATGGCCATCAGATCTCTGTTTAATTATGGCTGGGCATTAGGAGTTAGCAAAATGTCTCAGGCCCAGGGCACTGCCACTGGGGCCCAGGTCCTTGATTTCTCACTTTTTGTCTCCTTTTTTGTTTGGAAAATAGACACAATGAGGCTTGAATTCTTATCCTATTCTGAATCCCGACCCCCCCCCCCCCGACCTTTTAGGAAGCAGAAAATTAGTAGCAATAACAGGATCATAAGTCATTTTTATATTCTAGGTCATCAAGTGGTTATTCTCAAAGCCCTGCAGTGACATCCTTGAAAGTCAACTGTCCTTGGATAAAGAAGAATATCCTTCAAGCTGAGGTAAGTTTGGCTCTTTTGGCTTCTTGACCCTTAGGGATCAGCAGCCAAGAAAATATCCTCTGTATCTCATGATGGATAATTCCTTACATTTTGGTGAATGGAGGTGATTAAACAGGCTTGGAGAAAGATTGGGGGGGTGTTCTTTCTGGACTGGCTGTATTTAAAAATCCAAGAACTTTTGGTCTCTTATGAGCTCTCTTTTGGAGATAGACTAGAAAAGCATAGGGTAGTTTTAATTCCCAGAGAGACCTCTAGACTAGTCAGATTCTCCTTTTGATTTCCTCTTCCTCTGATTCCTCCACCCACTTGGCTCAGTTATTTATATCCTCGATATGAATCAGCAGTTTTGGAATCACAGGGTAGCCTGTTAGAAATATAGACTCTCAGGTCCATGCTAGACCTACTGAATCAGAATCTGCTTTTTAACAAGGTATACAGGTGATTTGTATACTTGCACAAAATAATGAAGTTTGAAAAGCCCTGTTTTATAAATTCCTTCTTGGATGGGTGAAGGAATATGGCTTTCATGCTATAATTCTGGGCTTCTGGGTGTTTTGAATATTTTCCTTGAACACTGGAATTTGCGTCTGTGCATTTGAGAACTATAACTTGACCACTCTGAATAAGCATTCTGTTCTGACCTCCCTACTGTGTAGTCCCTGTGCCAGCCCTGCTAAGCCCATAAAGGAGAACTGCTAACCTCCATGCTTACTGTCTCTCTACTGAAAAGAGCTATGTCTTTTCAGTAAAGGCATCCCACGGGAGGAACCTGTCCAGCTAATTGGGTTGGACAGAGGAGAGACGGGCAGTGCTCATGGGAGTTCAAGGTGAGCCAGTGTTTCACTTGGCTGAAGGCAGCGGGGGAGAAGGGTGGCAGAAGAAAAGAGCACCTCAGCTCCAGCTTTTTGCCAAATGGAAGATGAGACTTTGGGTTAAATTTCTCCTTTTTCCCCTCCCACCATTCTTGGCTTACCCAAACCTTGGAATGCTATTCTTTTACCTCGAATCCGAGCATCTTCCTGCAGCTGAAAAAGAATGAGAATTCAGAGAGAGTTAGAGACTTAGAGGCCAGTCTCCTCTGAAAATTCGGTGTAACAGTTGTGCACTTGGTCAGATGTAGCGATGTCTGTATGGGAAATTATGGGCTTTTAGGGAATGGAATTAAACTCTAAGTTTCATGAAAGCAGAATTTGTATTGTTTTTGTGTCCCTCATACCAAACCACTTAACATAATAGCCTGCATACAGCATCTACTCAATAAATATTTATTGAATAATAAATAAATAAATAAACAAACAAATAAATAAATAAATAGGATGAGATGTGACCTCTTTAGGGGTAGGAGACAACATATGGTCATAATTGCTCATTTAGGGGTTTCTCCTCTTTTACTTTTTCTGGCCTTTCTGCTCTCCCTTTTCTGGCCCCTTTACCCTTTCTGCACCTCCAAAGGTTCTCTGAGGAGAACCTTTTAATATCTATGAAAGACCTTCAAAAATTCCTTCTTACCCATTCTAAACAGCTGCTGATGATACACCCTTTGGAACCCCTGGGCAAATGAGTCTGGGAGATCATCTCTCTACATAACAGTGCTCTAAGCATAGGTTCTAATCTTTGTCTAATCAAAAAGAAAGTACATTCTATCTCACCCTGATATCGTTTGCTTGACATTATTCTCTCAGTGTTTAAGTACAAAAATTGTTCTTGATAAGTCTGTGATTAGGGTGTCTGTTTTGTCTGTACCAGCCTGGAGGATCTTTGAGGGCAGGGATTTCTCTGGTGGACCCCATGAAGAAGCACAAGAAGAGAGCTTCAGCATAGAGGACATCAGATGGGACTTTTAACTTCACATATAGCCCCTGAGAGGATGGAAATCAACACACACAAGTCCCACTTATAGACAGGCTTCCTCCTCTTACTAACTGAAGTGCTATCTGCAGGAGATGCAGTCCTCAGGGAACTAAAGTTCTAAGTAGGGTGGAGGCACTCTGACCCTAAGGCAAAACTTGGGTAAAAATATTAGGTTTCTGATCTCTACCCAGTGCCCCCTTTTAGTTGCAGCCAGATGGAGGCAAAAACTGCTATAATTTTCCTTGGAGTAAATCCCAGACATAGCAGCAGAATACAAAGACATAGCTTCTTGGGACTATAGAATAATTTCAGTTCTAAGGCCAAGAGTGGTTCAGATAGTGAATTAGAGGAAATTTATTTTTAATGCCTTCTCAATTAATTTATACATCACCTCTTTCCAACTAGGAAGAGAGAACTATTTCTAAGATAATGGGAGGCTTATATTATACTTAGATGATAATTTTAATGAAACTGTATCTTTAGTTAGAAAAACAAAAGTTAAGGGGCACCTGGGTGGCTCAGTGGGTTAAAGCCTCTGCCTTTGGCTCAGGTCATGATCTCAGGGTCCTGGGATCGAGCCCTGCATCGGGCTCTCTGCTCAGCAGGGAGCCTCCTCCCCCTCTCCCTCTGCCTGCCTCTTTGCCTGCTTGTGATCTCTCTCTCTCTCTCTCTGTCAAACGAATAAATAAAAAATCTAAAAAAAAAAAAAAGAAAAACAAAAGTTAAGACATCTGTCTTAAAGTTTCCCATTAACCTTGGTTTTGTAATATTGTACTTGTTCTAAGCTATGTGTTTACTTATATAAATAGTCACTGATAAGAAATTGTGTAGAGAGTGCTTATTGTTCTCTACTGTACAGAAAATAAAACAAGGCAGACAGAAAATTTTCTGAAATTTTCTGAAAAATTTTTGAATTTTTCAGAAATTCAGCAATTTCAGAATTGCTGCCTGAAATTTTTCTGAAAAAAAATTTTCAGACAAAATAAAAAGGTGGGAGAGCAGGCTTGGTAGGACCCAGATATATCAAGACCTTGAACAAGCTATATATATTAATATATATATTAATATAATAACCCAGCGGGACAGGCCAATTATATAGTGCATGTTTGACTATATTTTTAAAATATTGATCAGCATATAGAAAAAAGACTGAAATCTGTGTAGAGGAAGAGCAGAGGAGGAGGAATGTTTTAATTTAGCAAAGGTGTTTACTCTGGCCTCTAATTTGCACTTCCCTGCAGTTAGTAGACAAACTTGTCCAGTAAGGAAATTTACCATGTCAGTTGGGGACTCCTAATTCCATCACTTATCAGTGTTTTGTATAACTACACAGAGTATTCTTGCTGAGAGAAGTTCTGGTAGATAGAATTTTCTGTTATCGTATTTCCACAAGGAGGTTGTTAAGCCTCTTCTTCCCTTAGCTTCCTGAACTGACAAGTCAGTGCTACTCTATAAAGGGAGAAATCACTAGATAAAGGAATGAAACTAAAACCTTGATCAGGGTTAACATCACAGTAGGGTATAGTAAAAATGGAAGCAAGGGAAAGTGATATGACCAGGCAATTTAGAGAATTGAAATTTAATCTCACCTCCTTTTGTATATCCTTAAAAGCCATTAATACCTGAAAGAGGACACAAAAATTATGAAAAATTAACGTTATAGTCTTTATTACAGAGGAATTTTATATATAGAATCTTCCAGCTATTAGGCTATATGATGTGAATGCCAAGAGGACTATGGCTTCCTAACTTTAGCAATAAATCCCACTGACTTCTACTTTACGTGTATTTCTGGGCTACCATTTCTCCATATGGTAAATGGGTGAAATGCAGGAAGTTATTTAAAGAAGACTGAGTTGTAAAGGGAATGTAAATGAAACCCACTACTACATTTGTTTAATTGGTCCTTGTTCTGAAGCTGAGCATAGCTGTTAAAATCAACACATAATTGTATTTAAATTATAATACATAGGAGGACAACACCAAACATTGGTAAGGATACAGAACAGCTAGAACTCATACAATGTTGGAAGGTGTATGAATTGTATGATCACTTTGGAAAAGCTCTGGCAGTTTTTGTAAGACTAAATATGTACCTACACTTGCACCAAGCTATGGATGGATATAGTGACTGTTGGAAATCTGAGTTGCCTCATTTTGGGGAAAGGATGAGGACTTTGAAATAGATAGTTGTATCTTGTTTGGTGGAAGTAAAGATTTTTGTTGATACTCGGGAGTCAACATGTGTCTGTGATGCATATGGAAGCTGAATAGTCAATGGGGTGGACTATGTCAGTTATCAGTATACTGCCTTTATTCACTCTTTGTTGTATCACATTCATCCTTTTTTAATGGCATAGGTATTCAGTTATATACTGGTTCCCAACAGGATGGTATTCTGATGCTTACATAAGCAACTCACTCTTTAGCTAATACAATAATTATAAGAACATTAAATAGTTATCCTACCCATTTTATTTTTTATTTTTATAAAAAATTTTTTTATTATATTGTTAGTCACCATAGTGTTCCATGATTCATTGTTTGCATGTAATACCCAGCATCACATGTTTGCATGTAATGCTCCATGCAATACATGCCCTCCTTAATACCCATCACCGGACTAACCCTTCCCCTCAGCCCCCTCCCCTCTAAAACCCCCAGTTTGTTTCCTGGATCCGTATCTCTCATGGTTCGTCTCCCCCTCTGATTCCCCCCCACTTCATTTTTCCTTTCCTTCTCCTAATGTCCTTCATACTATTCCTTGTGTTCCACAAATAAGTGAAACCATATGATAATTGTCTTTCTCTGATTGACTTATTTCACTTAGCATAATCTCCAGTTCCATCCATGTTGATGCAAAAGTTGGGTATTCATCCTTTCCAATGGCTGAGTAGTATTCCATTGTATATGGGCCACATCTTCTTTAACCTGTTCATCTGTTGATGGACATCTCTTCTCTTCCATAGTTTGGCTATTGTGGACATTGCTGCTATGAACATTGGGGTGCATGTGGCCCTTCTTTTCACTACATCTGTATCATTCGGGTAAATACCTAATAGTGCAATTCCTGGGTCATAGGGTAGCTCTATTTTTAACTTTTTGAGGACACTTCACATGGTTTTCCAAAGTGGCTGTACTAACTTGCATTCCCACAAACAGTGTAAGAGGGTTCCCCTTTCTACACAACCTCTCCAACATTTGTTGTTTATTGCCTTGTCAATTTTTGCCATTCTGACTAGTTTAAGATGGTATCTCCATGTGGTTTTGATTTGACTTTCCCTGATGGCTAATAATGATGAACATTTTTTCATGTGTCTGTTAGCTATTTGTATGTCTTCTTTGGAGAAGTGTCATGTCTTCTGCCCATTTTTTGATGTGATTATTTGTTTTATGGTTGTTGAGTTTGAGAAGTTCTTTATAGATCCTGGATATCAGCTGTTTGTAGTTTCATTTGCAAATATCTTCTCCCATTCCATGGGTTGCCTGTTTGTTTTGTTGACTGTTTCCTTTGCTGTGCAGAAGCTTTTCATCTTGATGAAGTCCCAAAAGTTCATTTTTGCTTTTGTTTCCCTTTTCTTTGATGTGTCTTGAAAGAAATTGCTGTGGCTGATGACAAAGAGGTTACTACCTATGTTCTCCTCTAGGATTATTTTTTTCCCCCAAATATGTTTATTTT
>JAQQSY010000425.1:0-16817 GCA_028646535.1 Procyon lotor | reverse complement strand
AAAAAAAAAAAAAAAAAAAAAGAAAACCATACCGGAATAAACATAAGACAATGAAAACTGACAGGCTTCTTCCCTGTTCTACAGTTTATATGCAGATAGGTTTTCATGACTTGACCATGCTTCCAGTTATCTTGCCCTCAATGTGACTGTATGAAGAGCCACTGTGCCCAATGACAGCCCAAACTGCTTTCTGAGCAGGGAGAACAGGACGAGGGCAGTGTGCTTTAGAGAGTATGAGTAGCTAGCAAAAATGGGGGCTACATGAACTCATTTTCTGTTCCTTCTTGTAAGAAAGATATTTTGAAGCAGAAAAACATTCTTTACATGCTTATAGAGTTTGAAATTTTCAATGACTAATCTTAGAAACCAATACCAGTGCTCTATCAGTATGTGGACAACTGATATTGTTGTGTCTTTGCCGTTATCAGAAGCTGCAGTGAAAAGACCCCAAACACATGTTGACCATACTGTGCTACCTGATGGTGCCACCTAGGGGGCCATGCTGGGGTTTTGGCCCAGATGAACCTCTGACTGAGTTGTTAGGCATTTATTGAAGTTCCTTTACTTTTACTAGTTGCTCAGTGATGGGCTTAACCATGAACCCATAGTAATTTTCCTCCAGAAGAACAGCCTGAATCTTAATAAGTAAATGTGAAATCTAGCCAAAGGTTTTTCTAATATGTTAAGAATTGGAAAACTCCTCCCACCCCCCAAAACACTTAGCTGTAATTGGGCAGGATCTTATTTTAGCATATCTAGATTTTTTTCTAACCCTTAATGAAATAAGTAAATCCATCATTACATTTATAGAATGGAAACGCAGCCAAGGAGCATGAGTTACTCTGTACCACTCAGAAGCTCCATGGTGGTATCTGTGGAGGACCTCGGATGACCCAATTACATTTTACCAGAGATGAACCAAATCTCTCCAAATCAGTTTATAAGCTGAGAATTAGAGTTGCTGCCTTAACACAGGCTATAAACATTATAAACATATTATATATAAACATTATAATCTTGAAATGCTACCCCAGAGTCATGTCTCCATAGAGAATAAGCATGCACACAATACAAATACTAAAATTGAAGAAGAAAACTGCTATAGACTCTGAAATGGAGAAAAGTTTACAGTCACACTTTACTTCATCATTCTTTCCTTGTGGGAAAGTCTTCTCTTCCCCTCTGAGGACCAGAAACTGGTGTTCACATCTTACTGAGGACACAGGAAGCTGCAGGGCTCAGTGAAAAAGGAGCTTTGCTTCGTCTTCGTCTCCAAGGCACATTCCCACAGGCTCCCTCACTCGTGTTTTTATTCCCATGGTGGGCCTTCTGCACTTATCTCTGGCATATCTATGTTCTTTGATGATTAACCCACTGGGTTCATTTTTAATTTCTTTGGAGATTAATTGAATAAGCATCTTTCCTTTATTAATGTGTCCCAGGCATTTCCCTCACTTCATGCAACTATTTTTATCTCAGATTTCTGTTGCAGGGGCACCTGGGTGGCTCAGTGGGTTGGAGCCTCTGCCTTCGAATTAGGTCATGATCTCAGGGTCCTGGGATCAAGCCCCGCATCGGGCTCTCTCCTCAGCAGGGAGCCTGCTTCCCCCTCTCTCTGCCTGCCTCTCTGCCTACTTGTGATCGCTCTCTCTCTCTCTCTCTGTGTCAATAAATAAATATTTTTTAAAAAGTTATAAAAAATTTATATATACTGTATCCGTGTGTGTATAATCTCATACATGAATGTACTTAGAGGGTATCTCTGTATCTATAAGGTGAAATTATTTAAAATGAGATATATTACATATACCTCAACTAGAAGATTATAATGCATTGATGACTTTTGAGAAATAGGAACAATATCATCAATAAAAGAATAAATGACTGCTTCCACAGTGGGTTCTAATTGCCCTCAATTATCTTCTTCCAAGTCCTAAAGCCTTCTAAGGCACTGACTTTCACTTTGTTCTGGCATGACATTCCCATCATAGTAGTTTCTCCTGTGGGATAATAATATTGGTGTTACATCTGTATAGTTTGTTATAGTACTGTGACATTGCCCTACTATTCCACTCCTGAAGTGGATATATGTAACCTGAAAAGTGAGGATGAAGTCTCACGAGCCCACTTTTCTTAGTCCACAGCTGTATTGAGGGAGGTATTGAGATTAATGCCAATGAGCAGAAAGAACAGTCTGACTCTGAAAGGGTAAATAGGGAAAGACAGAGAAGTTTGATAGGCATTTACAGCTAACCTGGAATGCCACATTAAGGAGTAAACCTACAGGAACTGTGCAGGGACAGAGATGAAGATATTAAGATAAGAAGGGAGAGGGTATCAATAAATACAAACTTCCTTTATGTCTTTCTTCCTCTTCCTCTCCTCCCCCTTCTCCTTTTTCCACTCCTCCTTTTTGTAAGGATTCTAGTATGTTTTAGGAAACTAGGACTTTTCCAATTATCAATTTCTTTTTTTTTGTTTTAAAGATTTTATTTATTTGATAGAGAGGAACACAGCGAGAGAGGGAACACAAGCGGAGGGAATAGTAGCAGGAGACGCAGGCTTCCTGCCGAGCAGGGAGCCCGATGCGGGGCTCCATCCCAGGACACCGGTATCATGACCTGAGCCGAAGGCAGACGCTTAATGACCGAGCCACCCAGGCGCCCCTCCAATTATCAATTTCTTTATGGATCCTTTCCTTAAACTTTATCAGTAATAAAGTCTTCCATCCTTCTACATCTGAAGCTAACATGAAGGTAAAGTTCAGTTATTGACCTGAGCAGCTATTAGTAGAGGGTACTGTCATGGTTACTGTCAAGTTACTCAGCTTTCTTATTAATTCTATTTTTAAAAGGATTTATTTATTTATTTGAGAGAAAAAGAGAGAGAGAGAGAGAGGAGGGGCAGAGGGAAAGAAGCAGACTCCCCACTAAGCGTTGAGCCTGACATGGGGCTGAATCGAAAGACCCTGAGATTTTTACCTTAGTTGAAAATCTTAACTGACTGAGTCACCCCGGTGCCCCAGCTATATTTTTTGTTTTAACATTGCTTTCCACATCCCTCTCTTCCTCTTCCCCTAATTAAGCCAAAATATAGCTGTTCCATGGAAAATGTAAGAAAATTTTGAAAGATTAGAAGCATAACTAAAAAAATCAAAGTAGAGAAAACTCAGCTTATTGGGTTAAATTTGCATATTGATTTATTTGGCATAAAAGAAAAATACATATACCATGATGACGGTGTACAATGGAGTTTTTATCAGACTTTTACAGAACCTGAAATTGATGATAATAGCACTTAAGATGGCAGTAAGTTTAGAATGAGATCCTGTCAAGTCGGTCATTTATGACTGAATTCTGAATTTCATAACTAAAATGAAGAATGTCTTAAATAGCATCAGTGGAGACACTTAATCTTCCTCTTTTTTCCTGTGTTTGTATACACCAGCCTTTCATTTCTGTCTTCAAATAGGAGCTCTAAAGAGATTGGGATGCATGACTCGGAATAAAAACTGGGCCCACGTGTTGACCACCCTGACAGGGTACCAGGTAGTACTTAGGAGGCCTGTTTCTTGTTTTGCTTTCAACTGATGGTGGAGCTGGGAAACAGAAAAAAAAAAGTATAAAGCATAATTAAGGATTGAGCTTTTATCTTTAATGTTTCCATGAGAAGAAAATAAAAACTTTTGAAATGAAAAATTGACCTATTTCTAATTGCACAAAAAGGACTTTCTTCTACTGAATGTGTGCAATGTATAAGGGTCAACTTTCAGCTACTAAAATAAATCTTTTATCTACTGTTATATTTGCTATAATTAACCTCTAACATGGATGTAAAGGAAAAATTTTGAAGATTTTCCTGATTTCTTTGAAAAAATGAGCTCTGTAGAGACATTGGAGAGAAAATCATAGTCTATCTACAGGTTGCCTCAGTTGAGTGCACTCTTTGGAGCTTGCACTTAAAAATAGTGCCCACATGATCAGAAATGATGACATCCATACAGAGCTATGTTCATCGATTTTTTTTTAATTTAATTGCTAAGAGGTTTCTGAAAATTCTGTTTCATCAAAATTGAACTCACAGTTAAATTAAACTCACAACTAAAAAGGAAACAGCACTAAAGAACATGCCAATAAAGAAATACTGTATTAACAGTGCTGAAAGAAAAGTCTTTTCAGATAGTCTAGTGAAAGTAGAAATGCCAGAGGTTATCATAGCTGTCAGGTTGTGAGTCAATCATGAGCTCCTGGGAGAAAGAAATTTCCCCTGATGCAAGATCAGGGTTGTTATTGCTAGCTCGCATTTCCTGTCTTAGTAATATGCTCAGCACCAGCGAAGAGGGAATAGAGGTTCTGTCTGGTGAGCTCATATCTGAAATGTAACAGACAGAGCCCTCAGAGTGAAGTGAGGAAAGAGAGAAAGATGGGTCGATGGTGATAGCGGGTGAGAGGTTTTGCTATTTATTTTGGTTGGTCTCTATCTGCATTCACTGCCTCTCTGGATCGGTTAGACAATAGTGTAAAGTTGTCTGTTTTGCTTCACAGTTATTGGACTCTTGGAGGGCATTCTGGAATATTGCTTTTCTTTATGAACTTTCATCCTCCCTATAAGTAGGGATTTCTAAGAGGAGGTGGTTTATTTGTTTCCTCTAGGTTTCAAGACCGGGAGACTGAGGTTCTCCCTTCCTTCCAGGGAGGGTGTCAGTCTGGATAGAAAAAAACATCAAGGGGCGCCTGGGTGGCTCAGTCGTTAAGCGTCTGCCTTCAGCCCAGGTCAGATCTCAGGGTCCTGGGATCGAGCCCCACATCGGGCTCTCTGCGCGGCAGGGAGCCTGCTTCTCTCGCTACCATTCCCTCTGCTTGTGTTCCCTCTCTTGCTGCGTTTCTCTCTGTCAAATAAATAAAATCTTTAAAAAAAAAAAGAAAAGAAAAAAACATCAAGTTTGAGAGCCATCGAGATTGAATTTTCTTCTGGTTGGCAGTTAGGTTTAGATAAATTCTTAACTTCTAGAATTAAGTTCTTCATCTAAAAATTTAACTAGTATTATCTTTCTCATAGGATATTATAAGAATGAAAAAATTAAGTATATAAAATGACTGGCAATTGTCAATGTGTGATTCACATTGATTCCTCCCCAAGGATAAACCTGTCACAAATCTAAATCTTCTATAAAGGGTTCATAAAAACTTCCCAAATGTTTCAAGAGAAGGGCTTTGTATTTGGGCAGAGGAGGTAGTTATATTTAAAGATCTTTCAAAAATTATTACCATATTTAAAATGTTTCCTTAGTCCTAAAATGTGTATGTTTTAGATTAATTTTTTATATTAAAATATTGTGAATATGAGGGGCGCCTGGGTAGCTCAGTCAGTTGAGCTTCTGCCTTCAGCTCAGGTCATGATCCCAGGGTCCTGGGATGGAGTCCTGTATTGGGATCCTTGCTCAGCAAAGAGTCTGCTTCTCCCTCTTCTTCTGCCCCTCCCCCATGCTTGTGCACGCTATACAAGCTGGCGCTCTCTCTCTCTCTCTCACTCGCTCTCGCTCTCTATCTCAAATAAAATCTTTAAAAAACTTCTCTCTTATTAAAAAAATAAATAAAATACTATAAATACAATAGGTAATTGTTAAGACTGCAAAATGTAAAGTGGAAGGGAAGTCTCTTGAGTTCCTGAAACAGTTAAAAAGCAACTTCACGTTGCCTTAGAGAAAGAAAGGGTTGTGAGATGTGGTCCAGGGCCAGTCTTCTTGAGAGATGTCTTTTTGCAACGGGGGGTGGGGGGAGAAAGAGAGAGAGAATCGGTTCATATACATACACAGTATTTACTGAGCATCTGCCCTGAGGCAGCTTCAGGAAGAACCTGACAAACACTCCTCCTGCCCAACTGAGGCTTACAGTCAGTGGAGAAACCAAAACCAGTGGAATAATCAAGGCAGCATAAAATTCCAAGTTCAGGGGACCATAAGTGGTGGCCAGGCAGTTTTGCACTGAAGATGTTAGAAAGAAGCTACATCATGCAACAGTACATTTCTATTAGCAACAGTTAGAGCTACAGAAAAATGGTTGAAGTGACTCGATTTATGCCTGGCCTTGAAGCAACCACATTTGAGAGACAAAAAAATATCTATAATATATGGGCTGATGCAGACCCTGCAAGGTCTGGAGGAGCATGAGAGAAAGAGGAGGGAAGAAGAGCGGAAGAAAATGGAAGGAGTAGGGAAAGAAGGAAAAGAGGAGAGGAGGAGAAGGAAGGATCAGAACAAGATCAGAACTACCATTGCTTTCCCTGGCTTTGGAAAGACGTTTAGAGGAAATACAAAAACCCACACTATTTGCTATTTATGGACAAGGATAGCCAGTGTTCCACCAGGGTTGGTAGGAATTGGGTAGTGTTCTATCTTCCTTTCTTACCTCTGCTGCAACAGAAATGGTGAGCCTATGGTGACATCCGGTTATAAAAGTTTTCTGTCTCTCTTAGGATACAAGAAGATTTCCCTTAAATAATTTAAAAGTAAAATCACTAAGAACCAAGTTTCACAATTCTCATTAAGGGATCATAAGTGGAGGATATGCAAATATTCCATGGTTTCTTTCTGTGCTGCAGTTACATTGCTTGTTTCCTGGAGGAGATGCACGCCATCTTTGATTTAAGAATAATAGATAGTAGTCACTGTGGATGAATTCTACCTGCTCTTCTGAGAAAGGGAAATCTTAACCTGGTGGCATATGAGGAACTGAGGCTCAGGAGGGAGTTTTTCCTAGTGTCTCTCACCATAGGTACCATCTCAGCTAAATCTCCCTATGGTTATCATCAGTGTTGGTGTTCATCAGTGTATACCAGAACCTAGCACATTAGCTCCATGGATGAATGAATTAAAATAACCCCTCTGGTGATGTATGAAGTGTCGAATCACTATATTGTACACCTGAAACTAATTTTATACTGTATGTTAACTAACTGGAATTTAAGTAAAAATTTTTTAAAAAGGTTCCTGCCTACGTGGCTCTGAGTGGCTTTTTTTCTTTTTTTTAAAGATTTTATTTATTTATTTGACACAGAGAGGTGATCACAAGTAGGCAGAGAGGCAGGCAGAGAGAGGGGGAAGCAGGCTCCCTGCTGAGCAGAGAGCCCGATGCGGGGCTCTATCCCAGGACCCTGAGATCATGACCTGAGCCGAAGGCAGAGGCTTTAACCCACTGAGCCACCCAGGTGTCCCTTTTTAATATAATAATTTGAGGATGCTGATATTCCAGAAGACCCCCTTTTACCAATTATGATATAAATAAGTATTTTTCCTCACTCTTAGGAAAAAGAATGAGTATAAATTGCACTCAGTAAATATTGTTTTAAAGTAAATCTCCCCTACACAGATGTACACTTTGCTCAAAGGATAAAATCTCCATCATTACAACAAATGGCACACAAAATGTTTCCAAAATTTGTAGGAGAAATCTTTATCTACAAACTGAGCCTGCTGGCTCCTTATCATTTCATCTTAGGAAGGGAAAGTGCTTCCCTGTTAAGCACACTTCAAATGAGGTGATGAAGGTACAATTGGATGTGATTGCCAACAGCCATTTCAGTTCTAAAGAGGTGACGGAAGAGGTCAGAACTACTTCCCTTACTTCTAGGGAGAATATCTGGAGTCCTACCCTGAGGAAGGTGGACATCAGATGATCTCAGACATGAGACAAAAGAAGAAATATCACCCACATGATAGGGTTGAAATCAATGTGTTAATGTACAAGAGTGGATTAGTCTTTTTTATGAAAAGGAATTTTCTTAAGTGTCAGAATAAAGTCATTGAACTCTAGATTGCTTAATGTTCGAGAAACTTCCACCTTATTTATATTTCAAGAGAATCCAAAAGGAGACTAGTCTAGAGGAGAGACTTTTTCTGAATTGGCAGATGAAACAAGAGATCTGGATGGTGAGTCTGCTCCTTTCTGGATATTCCATACATGAAGGAAGGATGGCCGATTACAAAATGAGTTCCCTTAATTCGATATAAGGATTAAACCTGATTAGCTGTCCTGTCACTCTGCAGAGTCTTAATCAGCCTCTACCTTTGGAAGGATGGATGAGCTTATTAGATACTCTTCTGAGGACTGTTTTTTGGCATGAGGGGAAAGAAAATCATAAAAAGCTACATAGAGAAAAGGTTCTGTATCTTCAAACAAAAGAAATGACTTTCAGTCTCCTAATGTATTTTTGGGTCATGTGATTCAGCCAAAACACAAATCATGTATCTCTGGTTCTCAGTAGTCCCTTGCAGACATGTTCACAAAATATCTTCACTAGAATTCCCCAGGACAGGCCGCAGCACCAGGGCCCAATGTATGGTCCAAGACAGAAACTAGGGTGTTTCTTTGGCTTCTCTCTTTTCCTTAGCTTCCCCAAACTAACAGCTGAGCTCAAACCATCCCTCAGGCTTGTTAACTCTGCCTCTTCATATTACCTGAACACTCTGCCATATCTGCCTTTACCTTCTTGAGGGTTTTCTCAATCAGGCTACTGGATTTGTAGTTTGTGACCCTCCAATTTATTCTTTACCTTATACTCAAAGAGCTCCTTCAAATTGGAAGTCTCATTTAGCCACATTCTTTTTTTAATTTTTTAATTTTTTTTATTTTTATTAACATATAATGTATTATTTGCCCCAGGGTATATATCTGTGAATCGTCGGGCTTACACATTTCACAGCACTTAACAGCACATACCCTCCCCAGTGTCCACACCCCAGCCACCCTATCCCTACCCACCCCCATCCCCTCCCCTGGCCAGCCTTAGTTCATTTCTTGAGTCTAGGAGTCTCTTATGGTTTGTCTCCCTCCCCATCCCTTCCTGTTTCATTTCTCTCCCCCACCTCCCCAAACTCCCGCCTTGCCTCTCAAATTCTTCATATCAGAGAGATCATGTGATACTTGTCTTTCTCTGACTGACTTATTTCGCTTAGCATAATACCCCCCAGTTCCATCCACGTCGTTGCAAATGGCCAGATTTCGTTTCTCTTGATGGCTGCATAGTATTCCATTGTATATATATACCACATCTTCTTTATCCATTCATCTGTTGATGGGCATCTAGGGTCTTTCCATAGTTTGGCTATTGTGGACATTGCTGCTATAAACATTCGGGTGTATGTGCCCGTTCAGATCACATTTGTATCTTTAGGGTAAATACCCAGTAGTTCATTTTGCCACATTCTTATTTAAAACATTTCCATGTTTTCCCTTTGAGTAGGGGAAAATACCCTAACTTCCTGGCACAACATACAAGACCTTTCAGGACCTGCCCCTGAAGACATCCTCAGTCCCTCCTGAACTATGTGCAGACCATAAAGTCTTACCTTTCTGTCACCTCGGGGCCTGCACAAGCCATATCCCTCATCTAGAATGCACTTCTCCCTTCTGATTTGCTCCCACTTACCCTTCAGGTATAGTTTACATGTTGATCTTTCTGTAAAGTCTTAACTAACTCCAGGGAATGGATCAAATGCCCCACAATTCACCTTGAAACTGGGTGCTATTACAGTTCTCAACCCACATTTTAACTGCTTATTTACTTGGCAGTTTCTATCAGAGATATGAATTTATTGAGAGCAAAGATTGACTCATATACTTTTTTGTATACAGAGCCCTTGGAGACATTGTAGGACCTCAGTCAATATTTGTTGAACATATAAATCTATACTCCCCCTGGATGGATCAAGATTGAGGTTATTGATTCCCTCTGTAGTCTCCAGAAAGGTAGTAGCAACAGGTGGTCCATGAGGACTTTTCTAGCTCTGAGATTTCAGGAGTATATGAGGACACTGGATGTCATAATCAGAGGAGAGATACCACTGAATTCAGAAAAACAAAGAAAGGGGAATTGACAAAGAAAAAAATTCTTCCACTTGACAATTTTGCTCAGACCAAAGTTTCATGTAGTTTAATTTCAATTTCTTTTATGCTATTCATAACTTTATGCTGACCTGTGTTGAAATACTGGCATAAGAAATCCCTGGTTTGAATCTTTAATAAAATCCTTTAAAAAATGCATTTTAGCCATTCTCACCTGCCCACCATCTCAATCTGAAATCTCCTAACAGAAGGAGGCAGAGGAAACCTTTTCTGAGTTTGCTGAGGATAACTCAGTTGATCTCTCCCAAGATAATTTTGATTCTTGAAGTTGATATTTATGTCCATTAAGTGATTAAGATTTTCTTTTACTAGTCAATTTAGAAAAGATTGCCCTAGAAACATGGATGAATATTAAATTTTCTAGTGATATCTATTTGGTAAGTTGCTTATTGTTTTAAAAATTATATATATCTACAAGGTGGTTGCTTGTCAATTTCCCATAATTATGATATCTTTTTAAAGGAATGTTAAGTTGGAGTAGCAATTGTTCCCTTAATTTTGATGATGTTTTAAGCACATGATTTGTGTACCTTGAAACTAGAGGCATTCAGGTTCAATATTTGGAGAGTAATTTGATGTTCCTGGAAGCACTGTGGGAATACAAGCTAGTGTGCTTCTGATGTCATTTGATGAATATTTGGGAAAAGTTGAGCAAAGGAAAATTCTAGATAATGGTAATAAACTTCATCATCATTTTTAGAGATAAAAGCTTTAAATGCTCTTTTTCTCAAACCAGCCCTTAATGGGAGAAAAAGTCTCTTAGTACTATTTGGTTAATGACCAAAAGAAAAATTTAGCAAGATTCCTCTAAACCTTTATATAAGACTCTGTTTTTATGTGGAAGCACAAGGAGAAGATTTGAATATGTGTCATCAATTAGAATTCAATAGAGCATCTAGAAACTCTCTGTATGTATTTGAGCTCTCCCTGTAGAAACAACCCTACATTAGCAGACAGCAGGATTGTGAAACTCTCAGAAATGGTATCTCTAGTTTATACATTAAAAAATTCAAGAGAATTCAACAGCTAAGTTTGGGTGCTGATGATCCTGGAAGGGCAGGCACCAGTAACAAAGGCACTGGGCTTTGAGAGCTTGGGCTTTGAGCCTACTGACGCTGTACTTGCATCTCAGCACTGCTATTTGCTAGTCATAGTTCCATGACTGGTCCCATCTATCCACTTCTTGAGCCTTAGACTCTCTGATGGTAAAATGGGTGCCCATATACCAGCCTTAAAGAGTTGTGGTTAGACAGCAAGAAAAAGTGGTTTCAAAGGTACTAGATATATAAAAAATCTCCCTTTCTTTCTTGGTTTCTCTTTCTACTGATCACTGTGGATTTTACTTGCTATATGAGTTCTACTCTCTTGCATGGGGATTCACCCATCTCAGGAAACTCCTTTCCTGTGGCCTTCTGCTTTAACTCAGAGTGGAGTGGATACCCCCAAGGGATTTCAACCTGTGGGCCAAGACATGCTAAAAAGCTGGATCACGGGTGAGAAAGGCTCAGGAGTCACCCATAGAAATGTACCATGGCACTGGCAGCCTAGGGTGGGTAAGGCTGCTGCTATGTCCTACCTGGAGATATCACGGGATGCGTGTCCGGTCCTATCCCTTCTTACATGTGTGTGAAACATGTTGGCCTCTCATTTGCAACGACATGGATGGAACTGGAGGGTATTATGCTAAGCGAAATAAGTCAATCAGAGAAAGACAATTATCACATGATCTCTCTGATATGAAGAATTTGAGAGGCAAGGCGAGAGATTGGGGTGGGGGTGGGGGAGAGAAATGAAACATGAAGGGATGGGGAAGGAGACAAACCATAAGAGACTCCCAGACTTGTGAAACCAACTAAGGGTGGCTAGGAGGCAGGGGGGTAGGGATAGGGTGGCTGGGTTGTGGACATTGGGGAGGGTATGTGCTATGTTAAGTACTGTGAAATGCGTAAGCCTGACGATTCACAGACATGTACCCTGGGGCAAATTATACATTATATGTTAATAAAAATTTAAAAAAAATTAAAATTAAAAAAAAAGAAAGAAACATGTTGGCCTCCAGTTGCCAGAGAACAGTTTAATCAGCCAGAATGAACTGGGAGGTGGAGGGTTGCAGAAATGACTGGACATGGGCAGAGAGGGATCCCATGCAGGGACCCAGTGCCACAGTGGATGAGTGCATGGCTGAGAACCCATCCCAGAGAGGAAAAGAGGTAGCTGGAGATGGGACCACACATGAGCTGAGGCTCCAAAGCCTCCACATTTGCTCCATTGACCCACAGACTTCACTTTCAAAACACAAATTCACAACTAAAATTATGCTTTTCACAAAGACGATTGCAAAATATTTAACCCAGGACTCTTCTTAGTACAGGTACCTGTGTGACTATACTGGTTGTGCATATATGAACTTGACTCTGGGGTTGAATGAGACAATGCTCTAAAGCCCCTGGCACACAAAAGACAATATAGAGCCATCCATGATAGCTTCAGAAAAGTGCACATCAAGATGACACATGATATTATAATTAAATATTTTGTAGAGTTAAAAATAAATTTTTTTTGCGTTAAAAATAAATTTAAAAAACTAAAATACTTTAAGCCTTATCTTCATCAAGACTCTTCTGCTGATGATACAGATTTCTTAGTGAAGGGTTAATGGCTGCACTACCTGAAATGAAAATACTCATTGGCCAAAGGAAAACACAGCAGGAAAAACATCTCCCAGCAATGCCTTAGGACTTTTCTAGGTACACAGATGCTACCCATAATGTTAGAACTATGTTTAAATAACAATTTTTACATATGAGTCAGCATAAAAGCAGAGTAAACGAGCTTAATTTGGTCTTGCTATGTGAATGAGACATAATTGGAAATTTCATTGAGGGGAGTGGGAGGAATCATGGGGATGGATTATAAAGTCCATTTGGGATTCTATCGAGACTTGTAAAGGAGTAATTGGCACAAGTGTTTAAACAGCCTGTCAAAATATCTCTGGGGATGAGGACACTCATCTAGTTAAGATGACGGTCATAAAAATCAGGGGAAGTGAGGACTGCTAGATAGTTAACTACCAACTCTATGATGATGTGCATATGCTCAGAACCAGTGGAGGGATGATGACCCATGTCCTAGGTGATAAAGCACTTGGGGAATATTTGAATTACCACATAACCTCCTAATGGTGTCCTGCAAGCAGTCTGAACTTTTTAAAACATAAATATCATGTCACTACCTTGTTTGAAATATATTGGGTTCCAGTTGCCTGAGAATAGTCTAAATTCCTTAAATGGAGTACAAGGCCCTTAACAATCTGACTTTGTTTACCTCCTCACTCCTCTCCACCCTCTATAATCCTCCAATGAACTTCCCTCTCTCTTCCTGGCTCCTGTGTCTTCTCTCAGGAATATTCTCTTCTCCACCATCCTCCCCTTTCTCCGTGACTTCTCACAGGTGCTTAGTTTTTAACTTACACACCACTTCCTCAGGGAGGGAGGCCTTCCATTTTCCTGGGTAGAATGAGTGCTTCCCCTCTGTACTCCAACAGCACCCTGGAAGTCTCTGATCAGAGCACTTTCATGTTGTCTCATTTGTGTTACAGGGAATGGGAATTATATCCATCCTGATCACCTTTTTATCCTCACCTTCTGGAGTTTGACATATAGTGGGTGTTCAGTAACTACTGGTAAAATAAATGAGTGACAAATGCTTTTTTCCTGTAGCATAAGGAGTAGAGAGAAGCTCAGTGTCTACATATCACTAAAACACCTATCTATGTGTCTAGCACTATACTAGGCAGGGTGGCATGGGTGGGGAGTACAGTCCTTTTCTGGAGCTGGGCTGTCAGCTTGGGCCATTCTAGTTGTCAGATGTTGGGGCTTAGAATCACAGGTGTATTTTAAAAGACCTACATGAATTGAGCTCCAAATAAACAATGCATACACCAAGCATGAATCAAAAACCAGATTAAAGGAATAGATCTGGATGTGTTCATTATGTTTGTTGAATGAATCTCCTTTTTCATGTCTCTCCAAGCTAGTGATAATTTCTGAGAGTTCTGCCCAAGCTTTCTGAGAAGGCATTTTGGGAGAAGACTGTAGAGTTAAAGGACTGTTTCAGAGATGTGGCTTTCATATTGACATGCCTAATTGGAATGGCATACCCTTGTGGGAGAGCAGTGACAACAGAGTGAAGAGTTTGGTTGGCTCTGATTAGGCCACAAGTTTCAACTGAGGTGAATAGTTTTCAGAAGAGCCAGACAAATAACAAGCATAGAGCAGAAAAATAATAAGATGAAAATCTTTGCACAGTGTCAAGACAGTTTTAACTGCAGTGTCTGTATGAGGAATTAAGAATAGGGGTGATTTGGAAAACTGCTATGGGAGATCTGAGTATTTCTCAGCATCCAGCCTTGTGTAGGTGCCCCATCAGAGTTCATGGCACAAGGTTAAAGAAATACACCTACATTATATCACACCTCTTTGGGGAAATTCTGGAGACTTCCATCAGAAACCCCATTATGTGGGTGCCTGGGTGTCTCAGTCAGTTAAGCATCTGCCTTGGGCTTAGATCATGATCCCAGGGTCCTGCTATTGTGCCTTGCATTGGGCTCCCTATTCAGTGAGGAACCTGCATCTCTCTCTCCCTATGTCCCTTCCCCCCACCACTTGTGCTGTCTTTCTCTCAAGTAAATAAAATCTTTTTTTAAGGCCCATTACTGAGAAATGCTCTTGAATTCTCTGTGAAAGCTGACAATAGATAGCTTATATAATCATCTGGCATTGTGATCATCCATAATATGCTAGACCCTGTGCTGAGTATTAGATATTGAACTGTAAAGAAGAGAGATATTTATGTGCTGTCTGGAACAGCACTGCCAGTAGAATTTCCTCCATTGATAGAAGTGTTTTATAGTCTGTCCAATATACTACTACTGTCTAACACAATAGCCAATAGCCGTATGTGGTTACTGCATATTTGAAATGTATCTAGTGTGAGTAAGGAACTGATTTCAAAATCTGAATCCGATTCAAAATCCCAAACTCTACAGGATGGCCATTTGGCCTCCTCTCTCACATCTCATCCTTGGTGTTGTCAATGCAAGAACTTATACAGAATTGTGGTTCCCCAGCAAAAATGTCCTTAATTTTCCCTTGTGTCTCTTTTCCTACAATGAATGTATACCCATCAACACCTCTACCCCTAGAGCTCCTTGCCTACTTCCAGTAGGAGTCAGGTATAGCCTTCCCCACATCCCTCAGTCAGTTCTCATGGAACTCCATGCATATCTCCACCATAACACTTAACCCCATATATTTTATCTAATCATTTTAGATGTGAGAGACAGTGAGGCACAGTGGCTATGGCCACAAGTTCTGGAGCCAGAGTTCCTGGGTTCAAGTACACAGAGATTTAGTGATAATTCATTTTCTTACTTTATAAATATTATTCAACAAATGGACATATATAATTGCCAATCACAACATTAACATAAATCTAGCCAAAAAGTACAGAAACTTAATATTTCTAGTAGTCTTTATTGCCTCCTCAGACATCAGTGAGTGTTTTCAATGAGAACTTTTGAATTATTGATTATAGATCAGGACCCCATTACTGCTCTCAGGGAGCCTTAGCTAATGTGAAAGAAAAAAAGACCATCCCTTAAATTTGCCTTCATTCTAAACTTGTATGGTAATGGTTTCTAGTCCTTGTTAAGTTAAGAAGAAACTTTCCAAAAGTAAGTAGCACAAATGAAAGTATTCGTAAGTAAATCAACCAACCAGGCAAATTATAAGGAGGGTACATGAGTAGATTTCCTTGTTCATTGTAGGCCAAATGGAACACTAAATGTTGTTAGAAATTTATCAAGATCCACACTCAGATGGCTCTTGAAAAGAAGGAAAGTCAATGTTGTTCCCTATTACCTTTACTGTAAAAGTATAGCATTTGAATTGTAGGGTCTAAAGTTAGGAAGGACGATGAGAGTTCATTATAATCCAACTCCTTCTCTGCTGCTGTCATGACGCCATCTCCATTACTACACACAGATAAGAAGAGCTCTTATTTCAAAATCTTTCCAGGGCAGGAAATTCAATCTTCTGATACCCTCTCCACTGAAAAATTCTCCTTACTGTCCAATCTAAACTGACTCTTTTTGCTGTAGATTATTAAGTCCATTAACTTTCATTCTGTCCTCTGGGAGGCAAGGGAAAGCTTTTATCTCCTTAAAAACTCTTCATATTGCTGAGCATATTATAGACTGGTTCATATTAAAAAGACAGGTTTGGGTGATGAACAAGTTTTTTCCCGTGTGCCTGTTGATACACTAATTGACTCTGGGCACCATCTTTCCAATCTGTAAACTGTGGGACAGTTTTTGCCTATTTTTCCCTCTGGAGTTTTGTGAGAAGATCATTCTATTTGGGAATCTCCTGCTGTATTGAGCAACCTAAATTTTCCATCAATGAGTACTTTGAATGTCAGCAAAAACTTTTGGGTTTCAGCTCCTGCTGACGTGTTATTCCAGTGGTGGAGCAGTGGATGACCCCGTACCTGGCAAAATGGAGCTCGAGGCCATGAGCAGATACACCAGCCCAGTGAACCCTGCTGTCTTCCCCATCTGGTGCTGTTGGCAATTGGCATGTTCTTTACCGCCTGGTTCTTCGTTTATGAGGTTACTTCCACCAAGTATACTCGGGATATCTACAAAGAGCTCCTCATCTCCTTGGTGGCCTTGCTCTTCATGGGCTTTGGAGTCCTCTTCCTGTTGCTCTGGGTTGGCATCTACCGTATGAGCTCCCAAGGGTTCCAACCAGGCTGCTTCGCTGAATTCCTGCTTTTGTAAATTAATTTTTTTACTGTTGCTGGAAGAGTCCCACCCGCTGCTCCCAATAAAGGCAGATGTGTGACCAAAAAAAA